>VMDR010017732.1:0-19801 GCA_007922815.1 Macrotus californicus
AAGGTATTTTTCCCAAAATTTTCAACAGAAAAATTTTAATGACCATAAAAACTAAATTCCTTAGTCATCAATGAAGTGAAATCATTCACCACTTGGATATAATTACACTCTATAAACCAACACCTCAGGAACAGAATCGAAAATAAAAAAAGATACTTTTATAAATATATAAATTTATAATTTATAAATAAACTTCTTACCTAAATATCAGCCATTTAATTTTTGGCAATAAACTTATTTTCCAAAAACATATTTCGAGGTTGGAGGAGTAGTATATAAGCAGACTCCAAACAGGAGAAGGCCTAAATCTACATATTAACCAGAGATTAAAATGTTCATTTCTTGTATGAAGAAGTAAAACATAAACCAGAGTAAGAACACTGTGGCAAATCTCCCACCCACGTCCATTTGGCAAAATCAGGGTTTTTCCCCAACATTCCTCTCCACTGCCTCCAAACTTTTCCCTTGCCCTCGCTTTTCTTCCAGTTGCAATAAATAAACACTTTTGGACATGTGGGCTGCAGCTGTTGTGGCGTATTATGCCCTTCCTACCAAGGTCTTTTATAGATAAAATGTTTCCTTTATGAAATGCTTTTGGAAAACGAAGAAAAGCCTAACACTGTTCAATGTTATCTAGACCTAGACCCTTCTGAGTATTTCAGCTTCAAACACTCTAATACGCTGCTGCTGCTGCTGCTGCTGCTGCTGCTGCTGCTGCTGCTTTTAATCCCTGCTACCTTGCTCCTTTCAATATTTGGTCCTTAATCGGGTCACAAAAATCTTCATGATCTCCTTGAGTTTGCAATGAGCTTTACAGTGATGCTTTTACTGCATACTTTTGGAAATATTCTTCCCTTCAATTATAGTTCATTGTAAAGAGGTTTGCACTCGAAGGAAGCTTCTCGATTACTTTCATACTTCAGAAACATAGGTCATTTCTCCTGGTTTACAGTCAGTGTTCCAGTTTAAATTTTAGAACTAATTCAATGTCCCTCCACTTCCTCTTTACTATACAAATATAAAATAATTATACACAGTAATAAGCTGACAAACAGCTAAGCATAAAAACAAATCTGAAACCCAGTTCCCAGAACATCATAAAAGGCTTTTATTTTATCATCTACATGCTTGAATCAACTTTTAACTTGAAGTATTGTTAAAACGATATTTGCAAAAGTAGTCTGTTGTACACTGTGTGTGCATGAGAGAGAGAGAATTTACTGTTTGCAGAGCCAACTTCCTCTTTAAAAAGAACCCTAATTTCCGAGATGCATTTGCTATAGAATTACAGCAAAGTTAACCTCCGTTAACTGTTCAATAACTGGATTAAGCAGTTAATTTTGTTTTCCTATTTAAAACAAAATCAATTTAACTGTATATTTTTATCTTAAAACTCTTCCACTATCATCATTTTCACGTCAGAGAGTCCACATCTTGCCATCTCTGTTGTAAGCACTCAAAGGAAACCCTGATTGTGGAAAAACCAAGACTGTTTTCAAATCCTCTAAGGCACTCCTGTACTTCATTGTTTCCACAGTTAATTTGCTTACTGGGAAAAACTCTGACATTTTGTTAATCTTGTGACTATTTTCTTGGCCTTACACTGAGCTACACCCTGGCTGGTGTGGCTCAGTGGATTAAGCACTGGCCTTTGAACCAAAAGGTTGCTGGTTCGATTCCCAGGCAGGGAACATGCCTGGGTTGAAGGCCAGGTCTCCAGTAGGGGACCTACAAGAGGCAACCATGTATGTCTCAGTCACACACTGATGTTTCTCTCCCTCCCTTCCAAATAAAATCTTTAAAAAAAAAAACGACTGAGCTGCAATTTCAGGTGTTCACAATAATCTTAACCTCCGATCCCCTTTGGTACCCTATTTACTGAGATTTTAAAGCAATGTACCACTCACTTTAAATCCTCTCCTTTTGTATAAATATAATTTGTTAATGAAAAATTGATACTAACAAATACTTATTCCATGAATTAAAAACATTTTAAGATAACATTCGTGACTATAGCTAAAAACCTGAATAAATCAGAAAATATCTAAGAGATCATCATATAGCCATGATGAGACTCTTTAAGACTACTGCTTACTTGAATGTCTATTGACAAAAAAACCAATTTAGAGAACTACAGCCCTCAACTTAAATATTAAATAAACACTCACTCCCCTGATTTGTATTGTCCCAAAATTAGTACTCTATAATTTAACTTTTAATTCCTGTCAACTTAAACACTTAAAACACTTGATAGGAATTACGAGGGGATGAAGAGTGAAAGTCAAGAGCCCATCCCCCAAAGCCTTCAGTTTCTGTTAAGGAACAACATGTGACACAGCCATACCATGGAATACTGTTCAGTCATAAAAAGGAATAAATTATGGATACACACAACCTTGAGTGCGTCTCAAATACATGGTGAGGGGAAAAGGCCATCTTAAAAGGTTACATACAGTATATTCCCATTACACACTATTTTCAAAATGACAAAATTCCAAAGCTGAAGAACAGAGTAATACTGGCCAGGGCCTGGGGATGGGGGAGAGGGAAAGTGCTGAGTGACTGTCTAGGGCAGCTATAGCCCAAGGGAGATCTCTGTGGAAAAGGAACTATTCTGTATCTTGACTGTGTTGGTGGTTCCATGAATCTAAACAAGATCAAATTTCCAGGTTTTGATATTATACTACAGTTATGAAAGACATAACCAGTAGGGGAAAGGTACAGGAGACCTCTCTGTATAATCTTTGCAACTTCCTGTGTCTATAATTATTTCAAAATGAGTTTTTAAAAATTCCTATTGGAGAAATAAAGCTTGTACACACGAATTTTTAAAAATAATTAATGCAAAACTGGATCTAAAGAACAATTCTAACACGTTATTAGAATGCAGTCCTAGTGTAAAAGTCTGGTGAACAGGAAAAGTAGGAAGACCCAAATTCCTGTCTCCACCCCACTAGTGACTATTATTTAAGTGGTCCTGAGCCTCAGTCCTTTATTTCTAGAATACCCTTTTTCCTTTGTTTCCAAGTTCAGGATGTCACACAGAATAATGTCTGCAAACCCCTAAAGAATACGCAGGCAATGGTTTGGGATAAAGAGAAAGAGCATGGCCTTTCAGAAAGACCTCACTTCAAAACCACACTTCCACGCTGGACTGGCTCTGCACTCTTAAGCAAATTACTTAGGCTCACAAAGCATGTTCCTCATCTGTAAAACAGAAATGATATTACAATGTGGTTAAATAAAATAATGTATTTCAGCCCTGGCCGGTGTGGCTCAGTGGACTGAGCGCCAGCCTGCAAACCAAAGGGTCGCCGGTCAATTCCCAGTCAGGGCACATGCCTGGGTTGTGGGCCAGGTCCCCATTAGGGGGCACGCAAGAGGCAACCACACACTGATGTTTCTCTCCCACTCTTTCTCCCTTCCTTCGCTTTTCTCTAAGAATAAATAAAATAGTTTTTAAATAAAAACTAAATAAAATAATGTATTTCAGAGAGCCTGACCCAGAGATAATTCTGAATAAACAGTGTTAACCATTCTTAACTAATTTAAAAATATATTAGTTAAAACTCTTCCAAGAAGAAAGTCAAAACTCTTCCAAGAAGAAAGGTGGATAAAGATGCCACTTTTTTCCCCAAGGAGAATGTAGACGGTTCAATCAATCACATATGGGTTCACCTTTTTATTTAGTATAGTCAGCATCTACTCAACAGGACAAATATCATTACAATCAATGTCAACAGATGTCCCACACTCCTTATTTGTAATGGTGATTTCTTATGTTAATAACACTCTCAGTTACGGTTTAAAAATCTTGCAGTCTTATGAAAAATATTCACTGATGTTTATGATGATTGAGTTTGCCCTACATACTGCATGTAGTACAACACTCTTTTAGTTGCTAAGATTTTCTTTTGATTTCACTTCCTGCATTTATCTCATACCACTTTGTTAGTGTAAAAAGTCTAAGTTTCCGATACAAGGAATATGTGAAAGGCCAAAGAATCACTGTTTCATGAAAGGTTTCCTCTTATGCCCAATACAACTCATGTTCAGATAATGAAAACAGAAGTGACCACCTCACTATCCAGTGGTCACCAGTCTGGCAACCTTCACTACTCAGAACACAACAAACGGAACTGAATTCCATGAAATTAAAGCCTATGTAGCTTATTTTCAAGATGCCCTTGAGTCCTCAACTCAGAGCCTGTTTACTCTTACTGAAGTAGAATTGCAACTTTAAAATTTTATGACTCTGATCAGTTCCTGGTTTAACAATCAACCATAAAAAACACTGTGGGAACAACCAGGGAAATCTGATTATGCAATGGGCTTTAGATAATATTAGGCAACTACTATCCATTTATTAGGTTAATAATAATATGGTTGTGCAGGTATGGCCTTATTTTTTAGAGATGTACACTAAAGTATCTAGGGGTACATATTATGTTGTAATTATATTTAAATAGTTAAGAAAAACTAAGTGAAGTAAATATGGTAAAATGTAACAATTTAAGCTTTGAGAATATGGATATTTATGATACTATTTCCTCTACTTTCCTGTATGTTTTAAATTTTCCATACTAAAACTTTTTTTTCTTTAAACTCCATGACAAGAATTACCTGGTTTCCTAACCCTGCCTGAGAGAGAAACCAGGTGGGAAGCAGCCATCACAGCAAATGGAGCAGAGGCAGGCAGTCGCCCTGAGGCGTGCTGAGAGTTGCAAGGAGTGTAGACTGACAGCCCAGCAGGGAACAGACACCAAGACAGTGGGGTCTGGAGACATTAGCATAGGAGCTCTGCCACAGCTACCTGGCATCACAGGGCAGTATAATAATTAACAGAGGGCAAGATTTTTGTCTTGCTTTTTATTACTGACTGCCTGTATAACCATGGTACTTAAGCTTACATAAAAATAACATCACCGAAAGCTGAAAGGAAAAACAACATATAAAAGCAGAATTCTACAATTAGTAATAGCAGAATTCTACAATTACATGTAATATATACATGTAAACCTGGCCAATATTTCCAAATGTCTATGTCAAATGAACAACTTTATATACATTTGCATTTTACATTGCTTTTGCATTTAAATAAACATTTTGCATGTTCTTACTTATCACTTAAATGGTAACAAGGAATGGACAGAATTTAATTAATAAAATCCTCCCTTATCAGAAGCTAACTGATTTCCTACTTTTACACACAGCGCTGCCATGAACACCATTCCGCATACAACTTTTTCCTTCTTTTGGATTATTTTCTTGGGATAGCACCTCAGAAATAAGGTTACTGGGTCAAAGGGTACAAACATATTAACAAGCCTCATTTGACTTCATACTCCACCAACACCACAAGAACATAGCCATCTCACTACCACTTTACCTTGGACTTGGTTAAACTTTCTTCCCAACATTACAGAGGCATAACTGGTATGCAAAAAAAAACCCTACATATAATTAGTGTATACAATTTGGTGAGTTTGGACATACATACATACTCATGGTACTATCATCACAATCCAGGAAATAAATATATCATCTTATTTCCTGGTTAAAATTTTATTTTGGTGATTCAGAGATTGTAAAATAGTATCTAACTTTAAAATGCTAAGAAAAACAATTAATAGAAAAATGAAACATTTTTTCATGTGCTCCTTCACCAACAGCAATTACTCCACAAGTCATTTAACCTTTGGGACACTGCACGTCTCCAAAATGAGAAGACTACATGAACCTCCACAGAACTCAAGGAAGCGAAAACTAGAGCAAGAGGGATTATGTCTCACGTATGAAATTGGCAAAAGGTCAAGACTGACCAGTCCCAGTGCTAGTGAGATCACAGGGAACAGGCAGGCACTCGCACATATTGCTGGTGTGTGTGTGCATTTGAAACTAATCTTACGACTATAGAACACTTATCATTTTAATCCAGATATCCAAACTTTTAAAACTCCTTAACCCAGACATGCAACTTTTAAGACTGCCCTATAGAAACAAAGGCAACAGTAAGAAAGAATATATATTTGTTACAGGAGAGATTATAACAACAAGCTAGAAAACCAAAACCACCCCGATGCCCATCAATATGGACGTTACTAGGTAAATTACGGCACGCCTACACTATGGAACAGTGAGCAAGAATTAGAGCAGGTGCGTTGACTTAGAAAGAATCTAAGCTCTATGGAATGTAAGAAAGCAAGCTGCTTTGTGATGATCACATAAATCTTTTAAATCTTTTTTTTTTTAAGATTTTATTTATTTGTTTATTTTTAGAGAAGGTTAAGGGAGGAAGAAAGAGGAGAGAAACATCAATCGCCTCCCTCTTGCACACCCCCAACTGGGGACCTGGCCTGCAACCCAGGCACATGCCCTGACCGGGAATCCAATTGGTGACCTTTCAGTTCACAGGCCAGTGCTCAGTCCACTGAGCCACACCAGCCAGGGCTAAATCTTTTCACTCTTAAAGGAAAAACCCTACCTATGTGTTATAAGCCTTTGGGTCTGTCTGTACAGAGAAAAGGGCAGGAGACACGCAAACTAAAAGACAACTCCTTCAGGAGGAGGAGCAAGTAGAAATGATTCTCTTCTTCGTGTTCCTTGATGTTCTCTGACTACTATTTGTCTTGTTGGTAAATTTTTAATGTTCACAGATAGTAAGAATTTTGTTAAGGAATTATTGTACTAGATAGCTTTCAAATTCCAGTTAACTAATTAACTCTCAAAGCATAAAATTTTGTGAAGCGAGTCTCACAAAGAGGTCGCTGAATCTTTAATGGTTATGTCCAAAATGCCACAGAAGTATGTAGAATAAATAGTTTTGTAAAGTTTACAACAAAAATCGTTAATATGTACTTTTAATAATTTTTACATGAAGGAATATAGAGAAAAAATTAACTTCTTTTAAACACCTAACTCCACACCCAAATTCTGGATGAAAGAAACATTGTATTATTCCAATCACTGAGCTGAGCAAACAATCCCAAGAGTTTATGGGAATGTACACTGAACCCTACTCCCACTCACTCCTGGGTTTAGGCGAGTGAATTCGCAGCAATCACATGGAAAAGGATTCTTACTCTGTTAGTACCCAAAGAACAAGAATCTTTCTAATCAACTCCCAGCCCAAAAGAAAATAGGAAAAAGCACTAAAGAGCATTGTAGTCCGTCTCTTCCCTCTAAGGGAAATCTTCTAATGAAAGGGAAACACGTTTTAGTAGGGAGTGAGAGACCCAGCCTTTCAATTTTTCCAAGCTTAACATTTTAATCAATGTGTGCTACAATTCTTAAAATTTGGCTCTTATCCACTGGCAATATTCCCACATACTGTAAAAGGACACTATCAATGTTCCCAGGGGAGTGACTGGCAACAAAGTTCCTGTGCACGCGGACCACAGCAAGGAAGTCAACACCCACGTTAGTCACTAGTCACCACGCTAAGGTGGGCTTTTTCAAATATATAATCACTTGTGAAATTAGCAAATGGAAGAAATTAAATCTTAAACATTGCCCAATTAAATAATTCAAAGTCTTCATATCAGAAAAGAGTCCTGTTTTTATACATACCATGCCTACAATCTTCATCAGCTTGCCCATACTTTTTCTGCAAAATAAAGGATACCAAATAAATATCATTAAGTAGTTCAAGGGCTGCTTAAAAATAGAGATTTTATTTTCTAAGAAAAGCTTGGCTTTGTTTCAAAGCTTAAGCACTGACGTTGCAAATTTAACAGTCACAGAACAAAGCTAACCTGTGCGTTCTTGGGGATCACACAACGCAGACTGACACCACGATGTACTTCCGAGCCCATCACTCACACCCTACTTCCCACCTTCTCTGACTCCGAATCACCGGAACCTCCTGAGCCCCCACTCTCACTCTCAGCTACTACTGACTTCACTGAGAACACTAGAGGCACGAGAAGAAAATGCCCACAGACTGTCACCGCCACATCTACCCGCTTCCCAGCACACTCTGCCTTCCACCTCTTACCAGACAAACCGCCCGTGCTCCTTTCTAGAGTCCGTCCTACCTGCCGTGGAGGTCTGCTCTTGGGCCCACGGCAGACCCTCACTCCAACAAGCCTCCTCTATTTCTCCTACATCATTAATTCTTTTTGCTTTCTATTGGTTCAGTCCTATAAACAAACATACTATTATTTTTCTCATCTAAAAAAAAATCATTCTCTTGACTTCACTTCTCTCACCAGCTACCATTCCATCCATTCCATTTGTGTGTGTGTGTGCATTCGCATGCGAACGCACACGCGCACCTCTCCGGGGCAAAAATCCTCAAGAATTGTCTATAAGTATGTATTTAAATTCCTTCCCCCTGACTCTGTCTTAAACACTCTTTTAACCAGACACTCATCCACCACTTCCTGGGACCGCAATGGGCACTGCTGAACATTCCCTCCTTTGGATGCACCTGCTTCACTTGGCTACAGGGACACTGTACTCTCAGCCTTCCTTTACCTCAAGGTCGCCCTTCAGGCTGCTTTGTCAGTTCTTCTTCTCCCCAACCTCTCCACACTGCAGGGCCACAAGACCAAGTCCTCTCCTCTTCTCTATCAACACTCATCCCCTCGGTGATTTGATCCAGCATCAAGACTTTATATACCAACAGTCTAAGACTCTTAAATTACTGTATCTTTAGCCCAGACTGCTCTCCCAAACTCTATACCTGCATATCTGCCTGCCTGCTCAACATCTCCAGCTGGACTTCTATATGACATCCCAAACTCAGTGTCCGAAATGACTTCTTCCCGCACGGAACCTGCTACCCATCTACAGCCTTCCCATCCCAGTTGAAGGAAAGACCATCCTTCCGACTGCTCAGACACAGAGAGTGAACTGTAACTGCTCTGTGTGCCTCATTCCCTGCATCCGACACATCAGGAATTTTACTGGTTATACCTTCAAATTATAACCAGAATCAAACCACCTCTCACTGTCTCCACTGCCACCATTTTGGTCTGAGCCATTGTCATCTCTGGCCTGGATTATTCTAATAGCCTCCAAACTAGTCTCCCTGCATCTACTGTTACCCTTTTATAGTCTATTTTCAACACAAAAGCCAAAGAATTCCTGTTACATCAGATCATGCCGCTCTGCTCAAAATTCCACAATAGTTTCCCACCTCAAGGAGAATAAAAAGTAGTCCTCAGAGTGACCTGGAGGGTCCCAGAGGATCCAGCCCTGTTACCCTCTCCCTTCCCCACACCCCCATGCACTATACTCCAGCACACTGGCCTCCAAGCTGTTCCTCAAGCATGGCAGGCATGCTTCTGCCTCAGGGTCCTTGCACTGACTATTCCCTCTGCCCGTAATACTCTTCCTCCAAATTTCAACATGGCTCACTCCCTTACCTCCTCCTTCTTATCACCTTATCGATGAGGACTACCTGACCATCCGATTTAAAACTGTAACCCTATCCCTAACCCTAGTAACCCCAATATCCATTGCCTTGTTCTACTTTTTTCATGCAGACTGTTACCGTCTAACAATCTAACGTGTTTACTTACTCATAATGTCTAGTGCTTACTGTCTGTCCCCCTACCAGAAAAAGCACCATGAAGAACGGACCCTTCTCTTTATTTTTCACCAATGTATACCAAGCACCTAGAGCAGTGTCTAATACATAGTATACACTCAATAAATATTCGTTAAATGAAAGAACAATCGAAAGTGCTATGTAATAGTACAATTTTCAAGGTTTAAAAATACAGTTGCTTGCCAGAAAAGATATTGGGCAATCACCAGCCACTTCATTCACCTCGTAAGCCCACAATTAGTTGATCTGGAGAAGGAGTGATCAGTAACAGTGCCCATTCAATGAATAAGGCCATTTTACATATTTAGGCATTGACTTATTGACACTGTCTACTTACCAGTTGCAAAAACGAGGCAATTCTGTAAAGAAGACTCTCAATTTTTATACTCTCTATCTCCAGTGGACACGGCCCTGCGAAGTCAGCCATGGAGCACTGACCCAGAGAAAGCAGGGCCTCTGTGCAGTGCTTGAGGGCCATTTCATAGTCCTGCCTCTTGAGTGAGTCACATGCTTGTTCACATGACTTCTCAGCTCTTCTGTCTTCCATGACTCAGGGACAAAAATCCTAAAGATGAGGAAAGAACAAGAGAAGGTTTTAAAAACTTATTAATTATAAATTCTAGCGCCATTCCTAGCTCAGCTGGCTTAATTATCTACCTGAATAGTTACTCTCAACCAGCCTTTTGATCGAGGTCACAGCTGAGCAGCTATTGATGCTGCAAATCCATACTTCTCTTTTATATTTTATGAAGTGTTTAATAAGATCCAAGCAAAATGTCAACCATAAGTCAGGATCACACCAACAATACATCCAATTTATAAATGAGACAAATTTATAAGTGAAACATGACCCTGAATATTGCAAAGTCCAACACACCACAGGCTTCTATTTTTTTAACCAGGAGGCACAGAAATGCTTCGTACCCAAACCTTACAGTTTCAGTCTTCCGATCCTGTGACTGTGATCGCAGAGAATCAAAATCTATGTGCCGTGTAGGGTTTTTCCCACCAGTATAAAAAAATGGCTAAAACACAAGTTTGAACTGCGTATTAATTCAATTCACCAAACTCTTCCTCAGGCCAGGCCCTATACTAGAAGCATGGAATTCAAAGACGGAGGATCTCATCACTGCTTTGGGGAAACAGATTCAAAACAGTCACGTAGACCAATGGAACAGAATAGAGAGCCCAGGAATAAACTCACACCTTTATGGTCAATTAATATCTGACAATGGAGGTAGTAACAGCACACGACGGGGTACAGACAGTCTATTCGGTAAGTGGTGTTGAGAAAACTGGGCAGAAGCGTACAAAAGAATGAAACTAGACCACCTCCTTACACCACACACAAGCATACACTGAAAATGGGCCAGAGACTTACATGTTAGACTGGAAACCATGAAAGCCCTAGAAGAAAACATGGGCAGTAAAGCCTCTGACATTTCATGCAGCAATATTTTTTTCTAATATATCCTCTCAGGCAAGGGGAAACAAAGAAAATAAATAAATAAATAGGACTACATCAAACTATACAGTTTTTGACAGCAAAGGAAATCATCAAAAAAATGAAAAGACAACCCACTGTGGCCAGTCCTTGCGTCTGAGTGACTCCCAGGAAAGGGCCCAAGTTTCCAGAGCCCTGAAGACATGGGGTAACATCCCAAAATGTGGACTCATTCCCCAATCCACTCTCACTTGCCCAGCAGCCGCCAAGAACAAAGGCCACATCTCCCAATACCTGGCAAACAAATGTAGTGTTGCCTCATTAACTGACTGCTTCTCTGAGGTGCCCACAGGTATATTTGGGGAGAAGCTTCCAGAACAAGTGGAGGAGCAGCTACCCTCCTGTGAGACTGGAGAGATGTCATGGGAGAATCTGGAGGTCACGAAGGCGGCAATGGGTCAGGCAGAGGAAGCGGCTGCTGAGACTACTAGGAAGCTGGAGAAACAGGAAGGAAAACGCCTCTAGAAGGAAAAGAAATGGCTGGCTAAACCCCCCTTGCGCCTTCAGAAAACAGCAGTACACTGGAAGGTGTGAGGAGACAAGTGAAAAAATGAAAAAGAAGGAAAAGCAAAAGCTCCAGGAGGTTCCTCAGGAGAATGGAAGGGAAGACCCACCTGTCCTTTTATCCAAACCCAAGAAAAACATCTTTTTCCAAGGAGGGGCTGGTTATTAGTGATTTTTTTTAATATTTTATTTATTAGTTTTAAACCAAGAGCAGAAGAGGGGGGAGAGAAGGGAGAGAAACATTAATTTGTTGTTCCACTTATTTATGCATTCATTGGTTGATTTTTGCATATGCCCTGACCAAGGTTTGAACTCACAACCTTGGTGTCTTGGGACGATGCTCTAACCAGCTGAGCCACCCAGCCAGGGCGATTATTAGTGATCTTGAGGAGACAGCTAGCAGTGGAAATCCCCCCAAGAGGAAGAAATCTTTCTCCAAAGAGGAACCAGTTACTGACGTTGAAGAAGCAAGAAACGGGAATGTCCCCCCAAAAAAGAGGAAATTTTCTTACAAAGAGGAGCCACTCAGCAGTAGACCTGACAAAGCTGCTGGTAGTAAGAGCAGCAGCTCCAAGAAAAAGAAAAAGCTCCAAAAGCTCTCCCAGGAGGCTCAGAACGGACACTATCCTGTGGGATGTAACTACCCAGTGACTGGTCCCTTATGTCCCAATAAAAACAAACTCACAAGGAAAAAAATAAGACAACACACTGAATGGGAGAACATATTCACCATTGATACATCAATACGGGGTTTTCAAAGTTTATAAAGGACTTGTAAAATTCAACATCAAAATAACAAACAATCCAATTTAAAAATGGGCAAAGGGTCTGAATAGACATTTCCTCAAAGAGGACATACAAATGGCCCAAAGAAATATGAAAAGATGCTCAACGTCACTAATCATCAGAGAAATGCAAATTAGAAGCACAATGAGATATCACCTCATACCTGTCAGAATGGCTGTCATCAACAAACAACAAGTGTTGGCGAGGATGTGGAGAAAAAGGGACCCTCATACACTGTTGGTGGGAAGGGAGAATGCTGCAGCCACTGTTGGAAAGAGTATGGAATCACCTCAAAAAATTAAAAATGGAACTGCCTTTTGACCCGGTGATTCCACTTCTGGGAATATATCCAAAGAAACCCGAAACACTAATTCAAAAGAACATATGCAACCCTGTGTTCACAGCAGCATTATTTACAATGGCCAAGATTTGGAAGCAGCCCAAGTGCCCATCAGTAGATGAGTGGATAAAAAACTGTGGTAAATGTACACAATGGAATACTACTCGGCCATACAAAAGGAAACCGTACCTTTTGCTACAGCATGGATGGACCCGAGAGTATTATGCTAAGTGAAATAAGCCAGTCAGACAAAGACAAGTACCATATGATCTCACTTATATGTGGAATCTAATGAATAAAATAAACTAACAAACAAAACAGAAACAGACTCATAACACAGAGAACAGACTGACAGCTGTCAGAGGGGAGAGCAGTTGGAGGGCTGGGTGAAAAGGTGAAGGGATGAAGGGGGAAAAAAAGAAAAAACTTCATAGACACCGACAACAGGAGGTAGAAGAGGGTACAGGGGGATAAATGGTGATGGAAGGAGACCTGACTTGGGGTGGTGACCACACAACACAATATACAGGTGATGTGTTACAGAATTGTACACCTGAAACCCATATAATTTCATTAATCTATGTTTCTGCAATTAATTCAATTTTTTTAAAAAAGGAAACAAAGAAACTCAGATTGTAGCAAGAAAGGCAGAGCAGGAATTAACAGTCACAAGAAAGGCTTATTCCAACTGCCAAAATCCGTACAGCAGGAGCTGGCCTCAAAAGGTGAACACAAGTTCCCCTTGCGGAAGTGAGAGGGGAGCTCGTGCAAGCTTTTCAGAGAAAAGACTTCAAGGGAAATGGCAAAGAGGAGAAAGTGCATGACTTAGACTCCGGCTGTGTCAGAGGAGAAGCAGGAGGAACTCTGAATGACCTCAAGGCCACAAGAAGTGAGGGCTTCATTCCACAGCCAACAGACATGATGGAGAGTGTTTAAATAAAAAAGGAACCTATCATATATAAGTCCTGCGAAGAACAGATGAAAAGCAGGCATTACCATTAATAAGAGAAACATAATCCAAATAAGAGATACTGAGAATTATTCTGCAGCCTCTCCCCAGCTATACCATCACTCTCGGAGCATAGGGGAAGACACTCTGGGCAGAGACCTAAAATTCTTTCACCTGAAAACCCCGATACTGCTTCACAGGACCCCTCTTGCTGACCTCATGTCACCAACTCTGCCAAGCACAGAGATAAAGATCCAGTCAGAAACAAAAGACACACTAACTGAAATAAAAGATAATTTACAGGAAAAGAGCAGTAGAGAGGAGGATGAGAATCAAATCAATGATCTGGAACATAAGCAAGAAAAAAACAACCAATCAGGACAAGAAGAAAAAAGAATCCAAAAACACAAGGATAGTATAAGCAGCCTCTGGGACAACCTCAAGAGATCCAACCTTTGCATCATAGGGGTGCCAGAAGGAGAAGAGAAAGGGCAAGAAATTGGAAATCTATTTGAAATAATAATGAAATAAAACTTCCCTAATTTGGTGAAGGAAATAGACATACAAGTCCAGGAAGCACAGAGCATCCCAAACAAGATAAATGCAAAGAGGCCCACTCCAAGACACGTCAAAATTAAAATGTCAGTTAAAGAAAAAGGGAGAATCTTAAAAGCAGCAAAAGAAGACAGTAACCTACGGGGGAGTTCCTTAAGACTGTCAGCCAACTTCTCAAAAGAAACTTTACAAGGTAGAAGAAATTGGCAAAAAATATTTAAAGTGATGAAGAGCAGGGACCTACAGCTAAAATTGCTCTACACAGCAAAGCTATCATTTAGAATCGAAGGGCAGATAAAGGGCTTCCCAAAGAAGAAAAAGCTAGAGTTCATCATCACCAAACCATTACTATATGAAATGTTGAAGAAAATTTAAGAATTTTTCTCCCTCCCTTCCCCTATTTCTAAAAATAAACAAAATCTTTTTTAAAAATTGTAAAAAATGTCAAAAACTTAAGTCAATCATCTCTTTTGATTAAGCAAAAGTCTTATGCGTCCCCAAGACTAGTGTATTACTTTAATTTTTTTTAAAGATTATATTTATTTTATTTTTAGACAGAGGGTGAGGGAAGGAGAAAGAGAAGGAGAGAAACATCAATGTGCGGTTGCCTCTCACACGTCCCCTAGTGGCAACCTGGCCAGAAACCCAGGCATGTGCCCTGACTGGGAATAAAACCAGAGACCCTTTGGTTCGCAGGCTGGCGGCGCTCAATCCGCTGAGCCACACCAGCCAGGTGATAGTATAGTGATGAGCACCACTTTTCCATAAATGGTAAGTTTTGCATCTTCCACAAAAATTCAACTATAATGAGAACATTCCTGTCACTAAGTTACTTCTCCCAAGTTTTATAAACTAGAAATCTGGGTGATTTTTTTGTTGTTTTTTTTGTTTTTTTGCGGGGGGGGGGGGGGGTTGCATTTTACTATTTATTTCGATGTTTAACCTCTCGCCTTAGATTTAGAAATGTTTTTAAATCTATTTTAATACAATCCAAAAACTAAAATTGATAAATTTGACACTATCAAACTTAAACATTTTTGCTCTTTGAAAGACACTGTTAAAAGAATGAAAAAACAAGCTAAAGACTGAAACTATTTGCAAAACCACATATCTGAAAAAACATTTGTATCTGAATACGTAACAAATTTTCAGAACCCCACGAAAAGAAAACAAAGCAATTAAAAGCAGTACAACAGACACTCCACAAAGAGGAGGCAAATAAGAACATGATAAAATGTTCAATAGCATTCGTCAGCAGAGAAATCCACATAAAAACCATGATTAGACACTACTATACACCTATTAGAATGGCTAAATATAAAATATTGATAATGCTAATGATATGGAATAATTGGAACTCTCATACATTGTTATTGGAAATATAGATTATACAGCCACTCTGGAAAACAGGTCGATGGTTTCTTATAAAGTTAAAAATATACTCATTATACAACCCAGCAATCAATCCCCTCTCCCCCAGACAGATACCCTAGAGAAATGAAAACTTATGTTCACACAAAAAATTTGTGCACACGTTTTTAGCAGCTCTACTCACAAGTGCTATACATTGGAAACAACCCACATATCCTGTAATGAGTGACAATGGAAAAGTACTCAGCAATAAAAAGGAGTAAACTTTCAATACATGCAATGATGTAGGTGAAACTCAAAGACACAGTAAAAGAACCTAGTCTCAGATGCTTACATACTGCATGATTCCATTTATATGACATTCTCAAAAAGACAAAACCACGGGGATGGAAAAAAGGTCAGTGGTTGCAGGGCTTATGGGATAGAGGTGGGTCACCATAAAAGGATACATGAAGGAGTTTTGGGGGTTATGATACTGTGCTGTACCCTTATTGTGGAAATGGGTACACAGACTATATATATGTGTTAAATTAATGGAACTGAATACCAAAATTTAGTTTTACTGTATGGTAATTTATAAAATAAAATTTTTAAGATTATTTTTAAAATATAAATCTCAGTGTCACAATGGACGTGGTTTTTAAAACCTGAAAGAAATAGACATAGAAGGGTAGGTTTGTTGTTAATAAATGAAAAACCTGAACATTTCCCTTCCCACGCATGAATGTATTAGAGGCAAGAATGGAGCCACAGAAAAAGTGTCTCCAAATAGAACAATCATTGATTTCGCCTCGCACAGAAGAATGCCACTGCAGCTGGACAACTGGTCCAGGATCAAAAGTAAATACTGGAAGACAAATGAGATCAATAGTGCACCAAAGAGGTGGTAGGCAGACTGACCTGGACTAAGACAGTTTCACTAACAGATGGTAAGAAAAAAAACATCCTTCTCCTCCCACTGTAGACTTCTTTCTGTAAAAGTATGAGAATAACCACCAGACCACCTTAAAAATCAAGTCATAAAACGCACTTTAAAAAAAAAAATCCTCACCCAAGAACATGTTCACTGATTTAAGAGAAAGAGGACGAGAGAGAGAGACAGAAAGAGAGAGAGAGAAACATCAACGGGCTACCTCCTATACTCACCCAGACCCGGGATCAAATCCGCAACCTAGGTATGTATCCTGACAGAGGATGGAACCGGCAACCTTTTGGTGTACAGAGCGAGGCTCCAACAACTGATAAACTAACTTTTCTTGTTAGTGTAGTCATGGTCCTTTCATTTCAAAGGACCTAAATCTTATTTGATTAAGAAAGACTTCAAAGAACAAAATTAAACTGTGGTCAAGTAGCAGAAGCCAGGATTAGTAACTTGTCCCATAGACACTTAACAAAAATTTCAATGTAAAATGAAGATGACTTCTGTATCTCTGTCTTAAACATCTGTCTCCATTAGAAAAAATATATATCTATCTCATAATTAACTTAGGCGAAGTGAATCTGTAAAGGTTTCAGAAAACAGATGAGTTTTGCTAAACATTACTACAATCTCCTTTGACAGAAATCACAACCATATGGGTTCTTGATCAGACCCCAAGTTATCTTTAATTATTAAACTATATAAACAATAATACCATAGGAAAACTTAAAAGACACATACAATAAATCAGTTTCTTTACATAACTGAAAAAGTTTTAACAAAAGAACTGAAAATTCACATTTTATATTATTTTAATTATTTATTATTATGTTTTCCTTCACAGACTTTGAGTTCTTTGAAGCCAGGGATTGACAATCATTCATCTTTGATTTTTATAACACATTTCCTTTTATTTCCTCTATTTCCCTAGTTCCCAGCTTGATAATATTTGTCCCATAGACACTTAACACTGAATAATAATGATTTTTTTTTAGATTTTTATGTATTTACTTATTTATTTTTACAGAGAGAGGGGAAGGGAAGGAGAAAGAGAGGGAGAGAAACATCAATGTGTGGTTGCCTCTCACACACCCCCACCGGCGAACCTGGCCCGCAACCCAGGTGTGTGCCCTGACTGGGAATCAAACCGTCAACCCTCTGGGTCATGGTCGCAGGCTGGCCCTCAATCCACTAAGCCACACCAGCCAGGGCTGAATAATAATGGTTTCTTCAAAGTGTGGTTAGTACATCCAGTGAATTCAAATTTGCTCTCGTTTGAGTTTCAAAATTGAAAGTTTCGCTTTTGTGATGCTCAGATTTGTCTGCACTGCTCTGCTCAGAGACACCCATCATTTGGTGCCATTATCTGCAGCAGCATGAAGCTGTCACGGAACGACATGCAATGACTCCACGACCCATTCCCAGGCAGCACTTGACATCGTGAAATTTTACATCTCACTAACTTTTTTACACTCACCCGTTTGCAGACAAGCTCGCCTGCCTCTTTCTAGCTCACTCATGCCTTCCTCTCATTTTTTAAAAAGTCAGTAATTTGCACTTTATCCGCCTCATACATTATTTTCCTTGTGGAAACTCCATTATTATCCTGAAAACAAGACTTTAATAGAAAGTAGTAAATGTATTGTGGCAAAAAGAAAGAAAATCCAGACTGATACATTCTGAAAATCACCCAGACGACCCAGCACAGTGGAGTAAGGAAAGTGTAGCAGAGTATGCCCCTTCCCCATGGGCAGCATGGCCTTAGTGAGACACTTGCTCAGGGAGGGAAAAGTTACCTCTAGAGACGGCATGGTGGCTCCAAAATGCCTATACAATGACCTCTAAGCGCGTTGCTGCATGTCCAGGCTACCCACGGTGTGGCTACAACCTAACCCTCCCAACACTCGCCCAGCGAGCCCTAAGCACACCCAGATGCTCAGTCTCTGACAATGCCCTTCCCTCGCCTGGACGCTCTTTCCCTCCTCTCTCTGGACCTGAATCCTACCCAGCTGTAAATGAACACTTCCAAGTCGGCGTCTCTAAAGTGCTCTCCTCCCCAAACCAGCATTACTCCTACAGACTGCTCTGGCCTCTTACTCACTATCTTGGATTAAATATTTCATGTCAGATGCCTTAACTGCCCAACACAACTATTTTACAAATACAAGTCACATTTTACATCATTTACATCCCCATGACAAGCATTCAATTCACTAAAACCATTCAATAAATACTTCAACTGAATTCCCAAAGAGATGACCCAAAATAACCTAAATTCCAACCATTCCAAGAACTGTCTTGTACCAAATTCAGTTCTCATAAGAATGCCAAGTCATAAAAAACACTGTTGTATTATCTTTAAATTTATCTACTTTTATCCAAAACTGGATGAATGGAATACACAGGCAAAATACTCTGTGAAGTAATAAAGTTTTATTTATTGTACTATGCTATTATGCAGTCAGACTTGCATTTTTTTCCCAAAACTCATAAAATCACTGAGTATGCAAGAGCATTAGAAAAGAGGCTAAGCCTATTGAGAAGAAAACTAGAAAGTAAGATCATCAATCTTACTCTATTTTGAATAATCTCCTTCATAAAGAGGTAAACTCTCCTAAATTTCAGGATGAATAAAATTCAATATAGCAAAGAAAATGCTTTAAATTATGCCCTGGCTGGGTAGCTCAGTTGGTTAAAGCATCATCCTGACAGGACAAGGTTGTAAGTTCTATCCCTGGTCAGGGCACATACAAGAATTGACCAATGAATGCATATATAAGTGGAACAGCAAACCTCTTCCCAAATCACTTAATATGCTTACTAATAAAAAAATGAGAACTTCCGGCCAAGATGGAGGCGTAGGTAGACACCCTGTGCCTCCTCTCACAACCAAAAGAAGGACAACAACAAATTTTAAAACAAAAAACAACCAGAACTAACAGAAAATCGAACCGTATGGAAGTCCAACAACCAAGAAACTAAGAAACTTACATCCAGACCGGTAGGAGGGGCGGAGAGGACTCGAGCGGCAGGGCGGCGGCTGGCGGATCCGGGAAAGGCGCGGCTGGCCAGGAGAGGTGGCGGCTGCGGACCGGGCGTCCCACGTCCCACTCCCTCATGAGGATAAACGGGGAGGAACAACTGGGGAGTGAGACAGACCCCACAACCCAGAGTTCCTGCGCGGGGAGGTGAAGCCTCAAAGCCTCTGATTGAAAACTCCTGTGGGGGTTGAGGCGGCGGCAGCAGGAAAAACTCCCGGCCTTGCGGAAGAGCTCGTTGGAGAGACCCACAGGGTCCTGGAGCGTGCACAGCCCTCC
>VMDR010017733.1:0-19803 GCA_007922815.1 Macrotus californicus
GAGTACTATGCTATGGTTAAAACATGAAACGTGTGAATAACGGAAATTATTGATAGTTCCCGAGTGATCAGTTACTCAGTGATCAGATGATTTTCTGAACTATCTTATCAAAATTCATGAGCTCAGTGTCATTAAAATACCATTACAGGGTGAAGGAAAATGACTTGATCATGGTCACATGGCATGCTACTAAATGGTAGTATTAAAGTTCCTTTTGAGTTCTAACTCCAAATCCTAAACTCTTTCCACTAAAGAATTTTTCTTAGCCTTAGAATTCATTTTACAAATAAAATTTTAAGCAGAACTCTTAGTCCCAAATCGGAGAGATGAAAAAGGCTGAGCTATCTAGATGGATGTGTTGGAGTTTGGGAAACTGTCATCCCCTCCCCACCCACTTGGCTTAAGCAGAATCCTGTGGCACCACAGATGCCATTTCAAAAATCACTATACAACACCACACCATATTTCATGTTAAAAATGTAAAAATTGTTTGATTTAATGTTAAGCTTTAGAAGAGAATAATATAAACAAAGTATTGTCAGTTGTAACTCTCAATTGAGTAGAAAGATACATAGGGACACAGATCCAAACATTCCTGTGTAAAGACAAGAACTGAAGCTATCTTGTTAAGATGGTGCATATGCCCCTAAGCCAGGGGACCCTCGGTGGACAACTCTGGCTGCATTATCCACCACTTTTGAAGTGGTCCTCAGAGCTTCATTAGCACTAGATAGGTCCCCTAATCTTTGTGCCAATTCTGACATAGCCATCCATAAAATATTATAAAAAGTGTGTATTATTGGTAAATGTGGGTATAATTGGGGATGGGGAGAAATGAAAAAATGCCTAAGTACAAGTTCAGGATCAAAATATATTTCCTAACAAACTGTTGAGATGATGTAAGTCACTTTCTTTCTTCTTGCCAGTCATCTGTCACCTATCCCCCTTACCTCTACACCAGTAAAAACAGAAGGCAGCTGGAACTTGCTTTCCCAGCTTCCTTTGCAACTATGGCGTGGACATGTGATCTGCTCTTGGTCACTGAGATATCGAGTGGCTCGAGCAGAGGTAGTTCTTTCTATCAAGAGCAGTGAGATGTGTGGAGAGCAGGCCGGTTCCTTTCCTGCACATGGAAGTTCCCCGTAATGATGTGAGGCTTTGAGCTACTACAGCCATCTTGAAAATTGGGGAAAAAGTCCAGTTTCAGAAGTGCTGACAGATACCTTCCTACAGGGTTTTTGATGTGTGATTAAAAAGAACATTCTATTGTTTAAACTCCTTTGTATTTTGGGCATTCTGTTATTTGCACCAGAAAGCATCCTAATGAAAACTGCAGAGATCTATCAGACATCCAAAGTTCCAAAGTAGAACACATCATTTTTAAATTATCAAGGGTGTTGACCTTTTTTGCTAATATGAATAAGAGGTAGCTACTTCCAATGTAGGCTTTTGTATGGTCACGAATAACTTCTGGTAATTTCCTTCTTTTTACAGTGGCTATATCATAATTCATGAATTTTATCTGAAGTGTGATTATTTCTGATTATTGTGGCTTCCTCCTGATATTTGTTAAGTGAAATTGCTGACTGCAAAATGCCAGGGAAAAAATGCTGGCAGTTTTCCAAGGAGCATGGTTATTAAGTCTCCAAAAGATGAGAAATTAATTCTTCCCTTTCCTTTCCCTTTGCCTTCCTTTTTGTTCTTTCTGAGCTAAGGCCAGTATTTTGAAATAGCCTTCAAAAACCACTGATGTAAATGTCTGCATATTCCACTGCCAGGATCAAATAAAATGTGTGGAAAAGTGCCGTAGAGGCAGAAGGACATTCTGCAAGGCTGTGGAGCTGACGTTACTGTCCCATAGCATCAACAGTGAACTAAGAATAGGCAAGTGGTGGTAGAGTCTGCCTACATTGTTTTGAAAAATGAGACTAAATTTGCTCTAAAATTAGGATAATATCTTGGCTGACTCTTCTGCTTTGGGTTGACATGGTCATAATAAACACAAGCTTTTGTTTTTATTTAATAAACATTTATTTCACAGTGGTTTCACCTTAGTTATATTTCAGGCAATGTTTGACATACTTTAACAATAATAATTCCTTTAGTTCCTATGACAACTTTTGAGGGAGATACTTTTGTTACTCTCATTTTACTGATGATGAAACTGATATTGTGATTTTTTCAGCCATGTGCCAAAGTAGAATTGGAATAATGATCATTTTATTTGCCACTGTAGGGGAGGAAAGAGTCTTCAACTCCCTTAGGGTCCCAGGATGAGTCTGAAAATTGAAATGACAGGGACATATTAACAGGAGAAAAGCACACACATTTATTTAGCGTAAGTTTTAAGTCACACGGAAGGCTTCATAAGGAAGTGATGACCCAAAGAAACAGCTGGACCTGAGTATTTCTATGCGAGTTTAATGAAGACAGCCAGTCGTGGAGGAACATGATAGGTCAAGGGGTACGAGGTAAGTGCAGTAAACTCAGGGAGACGTAGCAAGACCTGCCTGTTCCGACTGTTCTCCGGGTCCCTTTGTCTTCAGAGAGAAGGATGCTCTTTTCTTTCAGGTGTAGGGAGGGCACCACTCACATGAGGGTTTTATGAGCTATTTCAGGCAGGAAGGCCAGAGGGGAGGTTGGAGTGACCTTCCTACTTCTGCTGTTTTCTCAGTGTCCTTTGGCTTAAAATATTCAATATGCCAAGGGGCCATATTTTGGATTAGTGTGTCCTGAACCCCATCAACATACAAAAATAAACGTATGAAGTTATTCACTAAAAGTGAGAAACTGTGAACAGGTTTACCAAATGCTTCATTTTGCTTACTAGGCAAGTCTAAAAAATAATGAAAGGAAGAAAAAAAAGAAAAAATCTTCTTGGGATTATTTTCTGTCCTGTGTGTGAGTGTGTTTGTAGAAAAGAGAATAATGAACTTCTCTGCTTGGAAATTATTTCAGCAACCTGTGAGAGAGAAATTTAAAAAAATATATATATACTGTGAAAGAATCCAAAACCTCTCCACACATAATCTGAAATATTCCAGTGACAATTATATATTAAAATAACATGACATCCATGTTTCTCACTGACATTATCTTCCAGCACTTCCTTTGGATCAGACTGCATTTATGGTGAGAACATATTTGATTTTCTTTTCATTTTTTCCTCATATAGTCAATTGTAAAACTGACCACAAATTCTTTCTCTTCTTCTATCCATACATTTTTGGCAATGAGACGTTAGAGCTACTTCTATCAAGGAGTGGAGAGTTTATTTCTCTATTTTTTGAATCTGGTTTTAGACATGTGACAGATGTTGGCCAATGGGACATTAGAAAACCTGATACAAACAGAGGTTTGGTAAGTACTTGAACAACTGGGGCTTTTCCTCTCTTGCTATTCTTAGGAACTCTGACCTTGTTAATGAGCCTTGGCTAGCCTGCTAGAGGATGAGAGACACATGGTCCAGCTACTTTCAGTGATCCTAATGCCAGTTATTCACTATCAGGCATGTGAATAAAGCCATAAACCACCAACTCCATTGGATCATAAACAAATGGGTGAACTCGACCAATACTTTATGGAGCAGAGACAATCAGCCCTAATTAAGCCTCATTACATTATCATGACAAAAAAAACAAATGGATTGTTAGTTTGAGCCACTAATTTGGGGATGTTTATTACACAGCAAAAATAACTGCTTTACCTTCAAAGAGAATCATATCTGATTCACGTCAGAGAAATAGAAGTTTCAGGTAAGCTGTGTGACTAAGGAAGGGAATACTTATCTACTTCTGGAGGAGATGAAAAATTAGTGGCCCTAGGAGAAAGCAAAGTTCTGAAATTCTCCCTCAAGTCGTGATAGTATTCCCACTAACCTCAGGAGAAGAACCATGCAATGAAGAGTTGCTTAAAGTTTAAAGCAGAAACAAGACCTATTGTAGCCAAATGTGTTTTATTTTTACTGTGTCCAGCCTTTCTGCTGGCTTTCTCATGCTGAGTACCATCAGAGGTAGAGCATATAATGACCCCATGCTTTGCCAACTCAAGGGCATTTCAATGTTAAGATCAATCTTAATTCTCTTAGAATGTGTCTAATTTCATTAAAAAAGCAACGTGTTGGTCTGAGACTTAGCATTCTTGGCGGTGTTTTCTTTCCTTCCCACCGTAGAGCCCTTGCCACTACACAGCACCTTTCATTTGCAAAGTATGCCTGGGCACTTCATAAACTTAGCCAGTGGACTTATAAACTTTATGGCCAAGGAGTCAGTCCACCTCTAAAAGGTAGCCTGCTTCTGATGTGAAAAGTAGAAATTGTTTACACATGGTTAACCCAAAGGCATAAGGAGGCCAGGCATTAAGTTTGGAGCAGGTCCTGGTAGCATTTCCTTTCCTTCATTAAATTCTCCTCTGCACTGGCTTGAGTTGACTGAGCCCAGAGAAAGTGTAACCAGTAAATGAACTGAACCCATGACCCTAAACTCCTGGTTAGAATTGGCCTTTGTGTGATGACCTGAGACAACCTCCCAAATCTACTGTAGTGGAGGTCAACAGCAACAACAACAAAAATTTTATTTATAAAATTCTTTAAATTCAAATACTTGTTAAAGGAAACCTATTCACAGATCATCATTTGTCTATTTTTCTGTACTATTACATAGCATTTCACACTTTTTAATCTTGTGTTTTATTTGTTGAAATATATATTTTTCCCCATTAAAGGCAGGATCTTCAAATGAGCTATGCTGACAAATCCCTTAGGCCCCAGCACCGTGAATATGTAGGTAAGCACTTTCTGCTTACCTCCAAGTTTAGTACTATGTACGAGCTCCTTACAAACACATGAAAAAGATTTGCTAATCATGATGCTGAGTTCAGGCCATTTATGGGACCAGAGTCACAAGTGGCAGTGTGACCATGGTTTAAATAGGAGCTCTTTTTACTTCTTTATTCACTTCATGCTAAGAAGCAATAATTCTTGAAACCCAAGCATCTTTCTTTCTTTACTCCCGTTATAATAACAATATGCCTCCCATTGTTTCATGTAGTTTGCTCCATTGTGACCAGCTGATAATTCTTAAGATTTAGGATCAGAGGTAGGAGGTGGAACACTCAGTTTCCTCAAACTGTTTTGCTGGTAGATTGTAGGCATTGACTTGATCAATGTGTATTCTTATTTTCCATTGGCTGTTTACCAATGTGTGTTTCTGTCTCTTGGTGACTTTTTGATCTCAAGGAAAAGAGATGATTGGCATGGGTGAGTGTTGGCATTCTTGGTTCTGCCAGTGAAAACACAATCAGATCCTCTTCCTGACAAAATGTTTTGAAGAAATATGTGCCGATTCAATTAACTTACTATTTTTATTCTTCCAAAATTATTTGTTTTATGAAAAAATATTCTCTTGCAGTCCAAACCAGTTTTCTAGCTATAACTATAATCTCTTGGGATCCTTGATTTAAAATAGTCAAAATAGGTGCTACATCTAAGTAATTTGAGAAAGATTAGAATCAATTCACTACTTCAAGATTTTAAGTGTGGGATATTTCAATGCAAATATATATTACTACTTCAAATAGAAGCTTCCTTATGTCTTAGCAAACCCCTCATGCCATGGATTTGAGTTTTCCCATACTCTCTGGTCTCCTCTCTGTGGTAATGGAGATTGACTACGTACCATTCTTTTGCTTTCCCTTAGTGAAATATCATTTGTTGGTCCTCATCAATTACCTTGTAGGTGATAGGGCTGCTCAATGTTAAAAGTCTTCCTAGGAAATGATCAAAGGCCAATGATATCATGTCAAAAGAACAAACTTGCCATAAGAGGCTCCTATTGGCCAAAACCATGATAGTTTAAACAACAGAATATATAGGATAGTTAAAATTATGAGTCAGTGAATAAAATAAAAATCCACAAAAATATTCTGATATATAAATGCATAAATCAACAAAGAATTGAAAGTTTGATGACTAGTGTGATATTTACATGTTTCAAAGTATCTCTCCTCAAAACATTTCTAGGTTACAAATGTGAAGTTGGTAACTTTACATTGGAAGATGCTGGTAGACACCACTTCAACCACGTGATCACAAGTAATGGGATACATCAAAATCATGAGTCATGTGTATGAAACAATGAGAATACAGTAATAGTTCTGTGATATTTCTTCCAGTGATGTATGGCTTAATCGTGAAGAAATAAGAAGACAAACCTAAATTCAAATTGTAGAGCATTGTACAAAATAATGACATGTAATTTTCAAAATTTGCAAGGTTTAAAAAGCTAAGAAATGGCCAAGGAACTTGTACAGATTGAAAGACTAAAGAGACATAGCAAGTGCAATGAAATGTGATTTTTTTTTTTAGTTCATCTACTAGAGTGTTTTATTTTCCCCCAATTCTTAAGGAATACTTGACAAATAAAATTATATATGTTTAAGTATACAACATAAGGATTTTATATACTGTACATTATGAAATCATGTGATTCTAAAATGACTCCTTTTACTGTAAAGGTCACTGTTGAAGCAATTGGAGAAACTTGAATAGGGTTTGAGGATTAGATTATAGAAACGCATTAATTTTAATTTCCTGATTTTGATAGATGTATTGTGATGTAAGAGAATGTCCTTGTTTGTATAAAATGCAGTAAAACATTTGAGGATATTGGGGTATCAAGTTAGAACAAACAGTTCGGGGGGAGTGTCATTGTACCATACTTGTAAAAATAAACAAGTAAACAGGTTCTCCTACAGTTGTGACCTCAGACTAATTAGCCATGTTGTTGATCTAGTTAAAGAGGGGGCAGAGAAAGTCAGAGAAGTTGATGAAACAAAATGAGGAGTCAAGGGTGACCTTTTATTAAAAGGTTAAAGTCCCTGGTTTCCATATATATCCTACAGCAGTGCAAAGTTTCAATAATTAGCTTAAAGCTATGATCATTCCTACTGGCTTCAGAAGGTAAAAATGATGGCACAGACACTGCAGATGCCCTGCCTTCTTCGTGCTCCCCAGATGAGGCCCTTCAACAGCCTCATCTCCATCTACTTCCCTGAAGACTACGTGATGATAAAGTCTTCTCTGCTTGGGTGCACAGGTTTAACTACATCTTTTGGGAGCAGCCTTTGACCACAGACTAATTAAAGATAGTGAATCCATCTGCTCCATGTACTCCAGCCCCTTTGCTTGGTAAGTGGGATAAATCTTGAGTTACATGTTCTATGTGGTCTCCCAGAACCCCCACTGAGATTAAGCTCAAGCTACTCACAGTGGTAACTTGCTTGATCATGTATCCTTTATAGGTTGCCTTCCCTTCTATGAGTTATTTCAAACTGACTACCTGTGCTCACCACCCAAATAAACTATGTATACTCACACCCCAGTCTCAATGTCTTTTTTTAGAGAACTCAATCTGAGGCCTATGTTTAGCTTCATTATTTTTGGTTGGGCCTAAACTAACTCGAGATATGGATCCATAGAAAGTTAAGACACCATTTTAAGTAACAATTTCTCAACTCATTTAAATCAGAAGCTTTTTTTTCAATCTATGTTAAACATAAAAAATAAATGTGATAGTAATAAGTTATTTGCTCTTTTAAATATGGTTGAAACCACACAGAAAGCAGGTTGGACACCTCTCTCTCCTCTAGAACACTTATTATTATATACTCAGTTATTATCATGGATTAATAACATTATTTGCCATAGGCAAAGAAGAAAGTTGAAGAAAAAAATGCAAAGAAAGGCAAAAACTTGGTCACACTAAAAACTTAAAGCTAACCCAATAGCTCAGAGGTAAAAGAACTTTTCTCTATAGATTTACTCTGAAGCTATGTTTGCTGTAAGAAAATGCACACACACACACTTACACTAGTGATCCAAGGAAACAAGTGGCTGTCTTTGGGTTTTCATGCATTTTCAATTTGGCTGCCTCTGTCACTGGGGATGTGAACAAATGAGGAACAGTGGAGGGGAAAAGAATACAGAGCTGAGGCAATGGGCAAGTAGAAGCTGTTCTATTATGTGCTGTCAGGCTCGAGTGTGAATAGGGCTGCACCTGGAGGAAGAGAAAAAAGGAAGCATTCATCCATCTCTCCTCACGTGGGAAGTCAGATAGGGCAGGGGGGCTATCCTGTCAAGAGAATGATTCAGGAGTCCTTTTCTCACTGAAGATTAATCATACCAAAGGGCAGGGGTAAAGAATACCCTGCTCTATTTGCTTTCCAATCTCTCCCCTCTGCCTGGGTCCCAAATGACTCTATTTTCATATGTCGAGATATTGGTGGAGCAGAGCTGCTGAAAGGTCTGGGACATCTGGGAGATGAATCACTCCATGCAGAAATGGAACAATTAGCAGTGTTTAGTCCAGCGCAAAGGCCTTGAGAGGTGTCTAATTGAGTGGCCCACAACAGAGCCAGGAAACAATGTGGATTTGAGAATAATCCCACAATTAATTTTTGCATTGACCTAATGGGACATAATTTGTTAATGTGTATAGAGTCCAGAGTGGGCCTTTTCCATGATGCTTGTGGATTTAAAGTGCATGGCATTCTCCTTTGTTTGGGCATGCTTGGATGAGTGTTTGAAAAGTAAAAGATGTAGTTAAATGCAAGCCTTTTTTTCTTTTGCACTCCATTATTAAATCTGCGACCATTTAAACATAAAATGAGACATTCTGGCATGGTTTAGGCCACACATTTCTCCAGAACATCAGGTTTAGAATTAGACATTGGCAGTCAAGTGATTTTGAACCATTAGAACATTTTACAAAAATTACATTGACTTTGGACAATTTTAGAAATAGAAAGGTAAAAGTGTTAAAAAAACCAACATATTTTTATTCAAAAAGTGGAAACAGATTATATCATACAGACTCTTTTGTCCAAGAAAAAAACTTACTTCCTTATAGATGCTAAAAATACATTAACTACACATGCTTATGTGTGATTGTGCTCTAGACTCTTTTACCCCTGGTTCCCAGAGAATTAGTAGTATTTTTGTTAATTTTTGTATTTTAAAGAAGAAATTATAGTTATTTTCTTAACTATACTAATTGAAAGAATCTAAGGAAGCTTGACCTTTTGGAATAATAATAATTTATCATCTAATTAAACTAGCACTTTCATAATAGTAAGTTAAATTCTAGATATCAGTTATGCTTAGATTTTATCTCTGCTCTTTTCCCTGATTTTTTCAATTCTCAAGCAAGCAAACAGTGTGAGAACAAATACTTAACCACTTGGTATCAGAATTCTCTGTGTGGAAAAGTCAGGGACTGAAAGGAGTTGATTCATAGCAGCCTTTCCTGCCCTGAATTCAACGATGTTATAACTTCTATAATATTCACAAAGCTAACAATTAAATTATCGGTATGAAAATTCAAATGCACTAAACTAAGCACAAATCTCCCCTTTCTTCTGATGCCTGCCAGTGAAGCAGCTCTTCTTCAGAACTGTATCTTCATGGCTTTCCATTGGCACTCTCCTGGGTGTGGCCTGTAGCAAAGGGGAAATGGACATGGACTTACATAGAAATGGAGATTGCATCACTTGAGCAGGGGCTGGCTCTACAGGGGAACAGCCTGATCAGTGTATGACTGAAGAAAACTAGAGTTGTATGCTTGAATGAGAAGGACATCTCCTCTGTCAGGAAATAGGGGATTACCAAAAAATAAGGATGACAAGAGAAACAATGATATAAGACTGGGTGTATAGTCTATGTGTCTCTCTTGGTGCACCACTGTACCTCAGTGAGTCCAGCAAAATGTCTGGGACATGGTGGGCACTCAGAAAATGTGAGATAAATGGATGTGGGTTTCTGTGTCAACACAGCACCTTGAACTAAAGCAGAACTGAGACTGAGATGGTCCAGAGTGAGGCAATGAAGATGTCATATGAATGGGGGGGCTGTGCATGAGTTACCACTGCAAACTCAGTGTTTGTTTTTATATACACAGTCTTTCAACTTCTACTTCAGTTTCCAGTGACATCAGACAAATAACTGCTCAATTCCAGCAACAACACAAGTCTATTGGCTGTTTATTTCATCAGCTAGTCAGCTCAGACTTGAGTACTGGTTGTTAAGCTGGTTTTGAGTGTATGCAGACTGGAAATCACAAAAGATTTACTGGAGTAAAAACTCAAAAGTAATGAAAGTAGAGTGATAGGAAACTAATTTTTCATTACATTTTTGATCAACAATACCATTACTTTTGGTACTGATGGATGAAGAACTTCAAATTAGTAGCAAACAGAATAGCTACTTCTATATACTGAATGTCTAACAGTCCTACAAATTGTTTACTACCTTTTTCTGTGAGGGAAGGTATGAAAACTCTGTTAAGTGTTCACCTTAGTTGCTCAGTACCCAATATTATAATCCTCAACATTTCTAAAAGAGCTCTTTAGAGACAATAATTGTGCAAAGACATATGTATTTTTTAAAAAGTTATTTCCCTTATAATAAAATGGAGGGAAAAGGTCATCCTTGGTGGAAAACTTGGAATTGGTGGACCAATTGACTAATAGATGCCATGTGGAAATTTTTATGTGAAGAGATAGAAATGCATTCAAGCAGGCATATCTTTAATGGTTTCATGACCCTTATGTGATAGCATAGTTTCCAACCTTTATTCCTTAGCCCCTTGACCTGAGGTCAGCACATTTCCTCCCTGGATTTTCTAAAGAATTGTGTGTGATCTTTGAAACTGAAGCCATATCACCAGCCCTTATAGCTTCAGGGGAAACAGGGGATGGTTCTCCTTATTATTATTAAAGCATCTTTATAACATCTCACAGTTTTTAGTGAACTGAAGAGTCCCACATTCTTTTCATCGGAGGTACCTCCTGCCTCCATTCCTGATTCCCATATGTCTTTCCAGTGGGGAAACCTAGTTCTGTATACTCATGCTTATGGGCATTGACATCACTCTTGGTTAGGCTTAATTTTTTATTCTTCTTACAGTAGGCCTCATTGGTTACCAGAAGTCTTTTTATGTTAGGATCTGTGACCTATGTAGTCTTCAAACACTAGAGTTTTTCATTGGCCATAACAACAAGAAGAAATCTGTTGATATTTATATTTACCTCTGGAAATCCAAAGGTTGGTTCAGTACATTCATATACCAGAATACTCTGACCCTGAGAAGTAGTTTATTTTCTTGAAATATGGGTACATCCAAGTTAGATAGAGGAAATTGACAAACTTAATCACCAGGTAAGGGTTCTGTTTCTGAAATGTCCAAAAAGAACATAAGAAAATGGATGTGTGATTTGATCACCATGAAGCTTGGTTGTGGCTCTGCTGCTGAAGGAATGTTACTTCTCTGAGATAAGACATGAAATCTAACAGGTTTCCTCAAAGGATAAATGTTGAATCGCATTCTTTACCATAAAATGTAAATATGCAGTTATCCATTTTATTGATCATACAATAGTGCTTTATTTTAAGGTTGCCTAATATAGTTATTTTGATCTATGATAAAACCATGCTAGTTGTCACTCTTCCTTAGTTACAGAAACATGTATTCTTACTTTACCCAACAATGATTTGACCTATAATTTATGGGTCAGCCCAGCTTTGGGAGCATGATCCGTGTAGAATGTCAATGGAAAGTGAGGAAAGAAAGAAGGTAGAGTCTTTATTGCTATTGCTTTTGCAAACTGTTCCCACTTGAATATAAAAGATTTCAAAGGGACAGGTGAGAATTCTTTCTTTAGTTTAAATTTCCAGTTATCCTATTTGTTTACCAATTATTATACTTCAAAGATGTCCTACAATAGTCTGCCCTTTTCCACCATATTCATTTTCACTTGTTCTTGCACATAATCCTTTGTGTTCTAAATGGGACAATATTGGGGGAGCAAAGAAAAATAAGACTTCTCTGCTTTGTGATTTAAATCACATTTTTCTCTTTGCAGAATCAAATTCAAACAGGTGCATGCTACTCCCGACCTCACTTTCCTCCTGGTATCCAAATATTTCTTTCCAGTTTCTTGCTAATCGCTTCTGTATGGGTAACACAGAGTCACTTAGGGATCAAAAGAATTAAATCTGGACTCAACTCTCCCCTCAAATCTGCTATTTTTTCTTGCCTTCTGTATTAAGCAGTTTATTGAGTGAACAAGATAATGTCCAGAATGCTAGAATTTGGGGAGACATATGTGGGAGTTGTGAGTTTCTGAAGAGACAAGTACTTGGAAAACTGGAGACCTGGCTTTTCCAGAAAATGAAAAAGCATGTACAAAATTACCATGGCACAAATGGCCATTCAGTGATAGAAAAATAAAGAGAGGCTCAGTGGGGTGAGAATGAAGAAGCCATGTAAGTTGAGAAGTGTGACTAGTACGGCAAGAGAAAGGAAGTGTGGACTAAAATCATGAAGGTCCTGAAATGGACTCAGACAATATTTTAAATTTAAAATGCAGGTCTTGGTGAAATTGAGAGACAAATTTATTGGGACAATGATGACAGGGAGGCATATGAACTTCCAATGACAATTGTAAAACTAATGCAACATATCTAGATGAGATCATGATTTCAGCATCCAAATAATGTTAGTAGAAACAAAGCTGAAAAATACTCATGAAGTAGAAAAAGAACTAAATGAATGGTCATATGTGAAGGGTGAGAAAAAGGGCTTATCAAGTTGACAGGTCTTAGTACAATTATCTCCTTCAACACTTATGGGATTCAAAGTCATGTGAGCTGTTGATGATACCCCAATGTCTACTAGTTCAAGTTCAAGTCCAAGTTCCCTGTTTCATTGTAGAAAATGCTGTCCGTGGTCTTCCATGCTTCCCAGACTTTGCCATTTCAGACCATGGAAATCTGAGTAACAAAAACTAGTCTCTGCATTTCTTTGCTTGAAAGCTTTTTTTCTGGCCACCAGAGCCATCTCTGCTGGTGCACATGGAAAGGTGGAAGTGCCAAAGAATTAACACCTGCTAAAAAGCAACACTCAAAGATTAATGAGGGTTGGTATATAATATACTCCAGTGCCTTCACCCCTCAGGAGCGATATACCTGAGGAACCCGTTCAGCACTGTTTCTCAGAGTTCCCCAGTGAGATTAAGCTCTAGTTGCTCAGAAGAGTTTGGCAAATCTTTCCCTAGTGGTTTCCTCTTCTTCCCAGTATCCCTTCTCCACTCCATCACCAGTGTTTCTGGACCACTTTTTAAACAACCACTTGCACTTGAAGAGTTCTGTGATCTATCCTTCTCTGCAGGCAAGATCTTACAGGGGGAACTGTAGTGACTCATTTGGGAAATGGGAATACAATGACAGCAGTTAGATCTACGGTTAGCAGGGGCATTTCAGACCAAAGGCAGCACTTAGCCACCAAAGGCAAAGTGGGCATGGTTGCTGTAAGGGAGAGCAGAGTCAAAGAAACAATCAGAATAGTCTGATTCACAGAGATGTGTGGCATTGGATAGCTGATTATGATATTCCTTGAAGTAGAACAGATAAGAAGACTACTAAATTCTTACTTGATCTTTATAAGCAGGAAAGTTCTGGGTCAAGTGAACAGAAATCTTACCTGAATGATATAAACAGTGAGTCACAGATCCTCAATCAGCTCTCAGACCTAAGCCAGTTTGCAGATCCTGATCCCTTCCTACTGTGGAAGGACCCTGGTATACTGCCAAAATTCATACTGTTGGTCTTTTTCTCAGCTTTCTACAGAGGCACTTACAGACTTTTATCAGAGTGGCAGTCCTTTGGGTAAAAAGAAGTAATCACACATTTGGGGGAACTACTGGACACTTCCTCTGAACTAATGCTAATTCTAGGAGACACAAAACACCACTCTAGTCCCCAGAGTTGGGTTTACTGAGGGCAGGTGATCAATGATGTTTTACTGAAGGTCCATCTCACAGTGGGCCCAGTGGGTCCCTGAACACATCCTACAGTTATTTTCCCAGTTCCAGAAGGCATGATAGGAAAAGACATACTTAGCAGCTGGCAGAATTCCAATATTGGTTTTCTGACCTGTAGAGTGAGGGTTATTGTGGAAAGAAAGGCCAAGTGGAGACCACTAGAACTTATCTCAACCTAGGAAAATAGTGAACCAAAGCAATGCTGCATTCCTCAGGGATCACAGAGATTAGTGTCACCAACAAGGACATGAAAGATGAAAGTGTGACAACTCCCATCAGATTCCCATTCCACTCTCCTATTTGACCTGTGCGAAAGATTGATGAATCCTGCATGAGTAGACTGTCATGGGCTTACCCAAGAGGATGACTGTAATCACAGATGCTGTCTCAAATGTGGTTTCATTACGTTCGCAAATTAACACATCCCCTGGTAACTGCTATGTACCTACTGATCTGGCAAATGCTTTTTTTTCTCCATATTCATTAGTAAGGACCACCAGAAGCAGTTTGCTGACAAAGCCAGGACACACCCTCACTCTTCTACCTCAGGGGTAAACCAACTCTCTAGGCCTATGTCATAATTCATTTCACAGGCAACTGGACCACCTGTCTCTTGCATGAAATGTCACACTGGTCCGTTATATTGATCACATTATGATGACTGGACCAAGTAAGCAAGAAATAGCAACTGCTCCTGACTTATTGGTACAAAATAAATCTGACTAAAATTCAGGGTACTTCTACCTCAGTCTTATTTTTAGGGGTCTAGAGGTGTGGGGGTTGTCAAGATATCCCTTCCAAGGTAAAGCACAAGCTGTTGCATCAAGACACCCCCACAACCAAAAAAGAGGTGCAATGCCTAGTGGGACCCTGGATTTTAGAGGCAATATATTCCTCATTGGGGTGTGTTACTGTGGCCCATTCACTGACTCACCTGAAAAGCTGCTAGTTTTGAGTGGGACCCAGAACAGGAGTTGACTCTGCAGCAGGTCCAGGCTGCTGTGCTAGCTGTTTGGCCGCTTGGGCATCACATCCAGATGATCCAATGGTGCTTCAAGTGCCGGTGGTAGTTAAAGGTACTGTTTGGAGTCCATGGGTGAAGCACAGCACAGGCCCTGGGGATTTGGAACAAACACTCCCCATGCCTTCCTCTGTGGATAATCTCTCTCTCTCTCTCTCTCTCCTTTTGAGAAATGGGTCTTGGCCTGCTACAGGGCCTTACTAGAGACAGAATGCTTGATCAGAGGCACCAAGTTGCAAGTTGCCATGGAACCTGAGATGTACCTCATGAGCTGAGTGCTGTCTGACCCACCAAGCCATAAAATTGGATGAGCATAGCCGCACTGCATCATCCAGTAAAACTGGTGTATGTATCACTAGACCTGAGCAGGCCCTGTAGGCATGAGTAAGTTACATGAAGAAGTGGCCCAAATACCTATGGTCTTCACTGCTGCTATCCTGCCTTCTCTCTCCCATTCTGTACCTGTAATCTCATGAGGAGTTCTCTACATTCACTGACAGAGGAAGAGGAGACTTGTGCCTGGTTTACAGGTGATTGCACATGATGTGAAAGTATCACTTGAAAGTAGGTAGCTACAGTAATAAGGTCTCTTTCTATATCCCTAAAGGATAGTTGTAAAGGAAAATCCTTGTGGGCAGACATTTGAGCAGTGCACCTGGTTGTTCATTTCACTTGGAAGAAGAAATGGTTAGATGTGAGACTATATGTTGAGAGATGGCCACCATTGGTTTGTCAGAATGGTCAGGGACTTGAAAAGAACATGACTAGAAACTTGATGACAAGATAGTTTGAGAAAAAAGTATGCATAAACTGCTCTAAATGAAAAAAATGTAAAGATACTTATGTTCCACATGAATGCCCTTCAAATGGTGACTTCAACAAAGGAGTATTTTAATAATCAAGTAGCTAAGATGACCCATTGTGTAAATACCAGTCAGCCTCTTTCCCAACTACACCTGTCATCATTCAATTGACTCATGAACAAAGTGGCCATGGTGGCAAGATGGAGATTATGGATGGGCTCAGCAACAAGAATTTCCACTCAATGAGGCTGATCTGGCTATGCTTGCTGCTGAGAGCCCCATCTGCCAGTGGCAAAGACCAACACTAAGTTCCTGACATGGCAATATTCCCTGGGATAACCAGTGGCAGAGTGATTACATTGGACCACTTCTGCCATGGAAGGACAAGCCTTTTGTCCTCATAGACCAGACACCTATGATGGATATGGATTTGCCCTCCCTGCATGCAATGTTTCTGTCAAAACTACCATCATGTACTTACAGAATGCCTCATCTATTGTCCTGATATTCCCCACAGCATGGTTTCTGCTTAAGAAACTCATTACACAGCAAATGAAGTGCAGCAATGGCCCATACTCATGGAATTCACTGATCTTACCATTCTCCCCACCATTCTGAAGCAACTGGCTTCACAGAATGGTAGAATGGCTTCTTGCCTATATGTACTGTGAATCAGTGTGCAATACATGCATATACGGTACTGTTGCTCCAATACAGCCAGGATTCATGGGTCCAGAAATCAAGGGATAGAAATTGGAGTGGTACTACTCATTATTACCCCTAGTGAACCACTAGCAAAAACTGTATGCTCTCCAGGCCTGGAGGTCTAAGTTCCAAAGGAAGAAATTCTTCCACCAGTAGACACAACAATGATTGTGCTGAAATGGACTTAAGACTACTCCCCAGCCAAGTTGGGCTCCTCATGCCTCTGAGTTAACAATTAGAAAAGGGAGTGGCTGGGATGACTGACCCAGGCTACAAATAGAGATTCGACTACTGTTCTACAGTGGAGGTAAGGAAGACTATGTCTGCAGTACAGGAGACCCCCTTCAGTGACTCTTAGTATTGCCAGACCCTGTCATTGAGGTCAATGAAAAAGTGCAGTAACACAATCCAGGCAGAACTTCTAATGGTCCAGACCTTCAAGAATGAAAGTTACCCTATAAGGTAAAGAGTCACGCTAGGTTTAGGTGCTTACTGAAGACAAAGGGAGTACAGAATGGGGAGTGGAAAAAGTAGTTATAACTACTAGCTATGACCTCATGATCAGTTTTAGACATGAGGACTGTAATTGTCATGAGTATTTTCTCCTTTTTTAATCATAAATACATGTATATATATGCATACATACCCATCTTTGTTTTCTTTTCCCTTAATCCCTTATCATGTAACATAAAATATGTTGACTCTACATTGTGGTATTTAAGTATTGTCATTTTTACTTCAGAGTATTTAAGTCATGGGATATCAAGAAGAGTAAACATCATTCAAGGAATTTACCTCCTTTTCTGGGGAAACTGCTAGTGCGGTTTGGGCTGTATGCAGGATAGTTGTATCACGTTAAGTGAAATTATGAGCTTGTTGTTGCCTTTATTTAGAAATGAAGTATGGTTTATGGAAATGTAATGGGTACCAAGTTGATAAGGGGTGAACTTGTGATGATTAATTTTGTGTCAACTTGCCTGAGTGACAGGGTGCCCAGACATTTTGACAGATATTGACATTTGGTCAATATCATTGTAGATGTGTCTATGGGGATGTTTCTAAGGAGATTAATATTTAAATCAGTAGACTGAGTAAAGTAATTGCCTTCCCTAATATAGGTGGGTCTCTTCTAATCAGTTGAAGGCCCGGATAAAACAAAAACACTGACCCTCCCACCAGTGACAGAGAGCTCCCCATGCTTGGCTGCCTTCAAGCTGAGATATCATTTTCTCTTGGGTTTTGCACTCATACCAAAATATCAGTTCTTTGTGGCTCTCAAGCCTGCTGGCATCAGAACTGGAACTATACCATCAGCTCTCCTGGTTCTATCAGCTCTCTTAGGTCTTCTACTGGATGACTGTAGATTGTGGGGTTTGTCAGCTTCCAAAATCATGTGAGCCAATGTCTTATAATAAATATCATTTTACATACATCCTATTGGTTCTGTTTCTCTGAGGATCCCGACTAACACAGATGTCAAAATTATCTTTGAAATTGAATTAGACAATATTAAGTTGTTTAGTTGGGATTTTTGTAGAAAAGACTGTGGAGTCAAGAAGTATTTGATGTCTTTCCTTCTGGATTTTTAAATAAACTGTTTTGAGGGGCAATTTGATACCTCTATGTGTCCAGAAGTTTGAGACAGTATTTCAAGAATTCATTTGACTTGTCTATGAAGCCAGAGTCCTAATCATGTTTCAAGAACAGAGATGAAAATAGCAATATATAACACCCAACAAATACAGTTGACCCTTGAACAAAATGGGTGTGAGCTGTGCAAGTCCACTTACACAAGGGCTTTTTTCAAGAGATGCAGTCTGCCCTTTCTTTCCATGGGTTTTACATCTGCAGATTCAACCAACCACAGATATGAAACAGTGTTTTTGCATTGCTAACTGGTTTTCCAACTGCAGATTGAAAATATCATAGAGTCAAAAATTATATGTAGATTTTTGACTATATGGGGTTCAGTGTCCCTAACCCCTGAGTTGTTTAAGGATCAAATGTATATACTATGTACCAACTTTGTGCTAATTTCTAAAAGGTATACAGTAAAGAAAGCTAATGTCATGGGGCATGCCACCAAGTGAAAAAGAAATACATTCTCAATATAGTTACACCAGAAAATTAATAATCACAAATTCTGATGTTATTTTAAAGGATGCAGTACATTCTTCAAAAGTATGTATAACAGAAAACCATAGCTGGATCTAAAAGATCAGAGGAAGCATCTTGAGGAGGTAACAGGTAAAGTAAAACCTGAACTATGAGAAATAGGTAAGCAAGTGAAGAGATGAAGGAAGATTATTCCAGAGCAAGAGAAAGTTTGTGGAAAGACCCCAAGGCAAAGCTAGAGGAGAAAATATTAATCTCAGCAACTTTAATATGGATAAGTGGAACCTAGAGACTCTTGCAAAGTGTTTTTCTCAGATTTCCTTGGCAAATGGCTTTTGGCTATTATAGGCAATGGGATGCAAGAGCAGGTGATTGGAGGGCAGAAGAAAGGAGCAAGTGAGAATGTATCTCTCTTTTCCTCTAACTACTTTGATTACATATCTGTCCTTAGCTGTGTACCCCCCATGGCTCCAGCTCTCACCTGACAACCCCGCTGCCAGGGTCCCAAAGGGTCTGATGAGCTTGTCTCCCACCAGGCGGCCCTGGCTCCTGCTTCCTCAACATCGTCTCTATGTTTAACTTTCAACCTTAAAAGTGGTTATGTCTTCCTGCTTTTGTTAATCTTTCAGAAGACTGCTTTCTTTTTTGGCTTCTTAAACCTCTATCCCCAGGGTAATCAAGTCCCGGTAGTAAAATCCCTCTACCAAAAGTACCTACAGGAGTTTCTCTGCCTGTTCAATTGTTTTTATCAACATACATGTTAAGTAAGAGGTAGAGTCAGGGTTCGACTCCAGGCTGGCTCTAAAGGCTGTGCTTTTAAGTATTATTTTATACCTACCAAATATCTAGTTGCCAAAGAAGTAAACCCCTGGCTGAAAAGAAACTAAAGTTGAGCAACAGAGTTGATATCTGACCATGTAAAACTTACCATAAAATGAATCTGGGATCATAATAATACACATAACTGCATAAGAAATACATGAATTTGTTTTACATAGATCCTAATTATATCTGATCATTGAAACATTAGGACTCAGTAAACTCATCTTGTTCGTAATTATTTAAACATCGCCCATTGAGTGTCACGAAATGCCAGAGATTATTCTAGGTATTAGAGATACAGTGGGGAAACAAAACCTCAAAGATCATGATTTCTAATAGGAAAAGACACATGATAAACACATAAATGAGATAAAATATATGAGAAAACTAGATGGAAATCGATTATTGAAGAGAAAAAGTCAGGCAATAGGATGGAGAGTGGCAATAATACAATATTGAAAT
>VMDR010017734.1:0-19808 GCA_007922815.1 Macrotus californicus
GAAGTTTGTACTGGGTCAAGGAATACAAACTTCCCCAACCCACTTTTACTTCATTCTTCATAAGCCAGAGTAAATTTGAGGTGTTAGAATAATGACAAAACCAAAGAATATTGTCATTCTAAATGTGTCTATATTTAATCCCAAAATTCCATGATAAATATTCTGGTCAAATAATATTAAGGTCATATTATGAATCAGCTTTGGATATGTGAACGTTTGTCCTTGAAAATGACAGCCAACTGTGTTAATAGTAGCTTCCTATAATCAGTAACAGTACTTATCTTGAGATTATATTTATCTTCATGTGTGCTAAATCCTCCTGTCTTTCCTGGAGGGAGATTATTCTAGGAAAGAAGATTCACCAGTGTAGCAAGTACACATGAATTACAGAGCTATACTCAAGACAGCCTAAGTAAATGACAATATTTAGAGAAGATTAATAAAATAGCTATTAATTTCAAGTGTATTATGTTCTGCCCCCTACACATGCAAACCCATCCATAGTGTCCAATGTGCAAATACTAATCTAAAAACAGGTAACATATAGAATTTTAGAGCTAGAGGAGACCTTAGTGATAATTCAGTCCAACCTGTTCATTTTTTAAAATGTTAAACTGAGCCCTGGCCAGGTGGCTCTGTTGGTTGGAGCATTGTCCCACATACCGAAAGGTTGCAGGTTCAATCCCTGCCTGGAGCATGTGCACAAGGCAACCAATCAATGCTTCACCCTCACATTAATGGTTCTCTCTTTCTCTTTTTCTCATTCTCGGTCTCTGTCTCTCTCTCTCTCTAAAACCAATAAATATGACCTCGGGTAAGGATTAAATAAATAAATAACGACATAAATAAATCAATTAAATTAAAATGATAAACTGAAACCGTAAGAAAAATGAGGCTCAAAGAAATTAGAGAACTTCCTCTAAGTCAGAGTCAGTCTGTGGCAAAGCCATGGCTAAAAACCCATGTCATCTTTTCCTGAATAAATTCTCCACTCTCAATTTGGTGTTTTAGTTAGCATAAAATCAGGGACGACTCTTTGTATAGGTTACTCGGCAGCCAGTACAAATGAGTCCACACTCAAACTTGCTCACTGGGTCTTTGTAGCCAAAAAATGAATTAGTCAGTTCTTTTCTAAGATTAACATAATAATCTCACCATGTACAGAGCAAGTGGGCATTACAATTCATGTTTCAAGAATGGAAAAAAAAAGACAAAAGGGCACAACGTGGGTGCTAACGATCTCGCAGGGTACACTTTATTACTATTACTTTACTGTTAACATATTTTAAAAACTCTGGCCAGAGTCCTTGGTAATTCACTTTTTCTACATCAGACACAAAACTATTTAAAGAATATCAGGGATCAATATTTAACTGACTAGTATGCTCACTCTGAAAGCAAATGATGCTTTCTGAGCCTTTAGAAGCACAGAGGAACCTAACCAGTCACAGCCACTGTTTCTTCCCTGTCGTGAGCCTGGAAGCAATAGTGTGGGGGAGACAGCGGGTGGAAAAGAAGCACAGCAGCCCCAGCCAAGACAAAACCTAATAAAAAGCATGAAATGAGAATACTTTTTTTCAAAGAAAGTTATTACTTTTAGAAAAGATTGTGCTTCCATGTATCCATTGCTGCAGAATGTACATCCATTGACTAGCTTAATTCTATTTCTTTGGATTTAAGCTTCTTTATATTGTAAAATCATAAAACCTATCCTTAGGGGGTTATTGTGAAGGTTAAATAAATTAAAGTAAGGAAAAGAATTTTAGAAAAAGAATTTGTATAGCAAATTTGAGATACTATTATTATTGCCTAATGCAGAACTTAATCATTTTCAGTTTCAGAAACTAGCATGGTACATGGCAAAAAGCAAGTGCTCAGTGAGAGTTTATCAAATGAATTAGTGTACAAAGTGGTTAAGACCTCCTCCCAAAGGTATTACCACAGCAGACAGGGCTCTGAGCAAACAGATGGAAACTGAGGTCTTAGGGAAGGTAAAAACTTGCCACTTGCCAGTCTACCATTAACAGCAAAGACTGACAGAAAGACCAAGCATGTAACTACTATTGTATTTTACCAATGAACCAATAATTACAACCTAGTATATTAAGCACTGTTATAGAAGTAACATAAAAATGTATTACAAAAGTAAAAAAGGTAATATAAAAAAGTGCTCAACTTTGAAGGGATAAGAAGGATGGAGTCAGTCAGGCAAGATTTCACACAGGAGACCTTGATCACTGAGAGACAAGCAGAAGTGCCCCAGGCAGACAAGGTGGAAATGAATGAGTCTGGCTGGGGTTACAGCACAGAGGCAAGGAGGAACATGAAACATTCAGAGAAATGTAAGCAGTTATGAAAGCCTAGAGTGTAGGGTTCAAGGTGAAAAGCAGTAATCTGCTGTTGAAAGATAGTTGATATTCAGTTAAGAGTTATTAGACACCAGGAAAGACAGCATCGACAGTTACAGATTATTTCTCCTTAAAGAGCTACCAAGGTAAGTCTCCAAAAATTAAGAAGTACCCTACAAACCATAAAAGACTTTTCCCTCAAAGCAGAGCTTGAGATCACTATGAAAACATAGATCAAGATCTTCAAAAGATTATAAATATATGTATATTTTTAAAGATAACTTTTAAGAAAGAACCTCACTCCTGCATCAAAAACATCACCACAGTTGTGAGCAGGTAAGATGTGTATTACAGGGCTCCTGCCCTCAGGAACAACATATAATCAGGTAAAGGGGTTGTCTCTGTGCATGCCAAAGACACATGAACAGGTTATCTCAGATTTGGTCTTAGCTTTAATCTACAAATACAAGTAAAGCAAACAAACAACAATAAAAGCCATATAGGAAATCTTTCTCAGTTCTTTTACATTTCAAGTTTACATTGAAGGGTAACTAAAGAATGATTGAATAGTATCAGGATTGCCCTGATCAGTGTGGCTCAGTTGGTTGGTGTCGTCCCGCAAAGCGAAAGGTCACGAGTTCGATTCTCTGTCAGGGCATATGTCTAGGTTGTAGGTTCAGTCCCTGGTCAGGAACATAGGAGGCAACTGATCATGTTTCTCTCTAATAAATGTTTCTCTCCCTCTGTTTTTTCCTCCCTTCCCTTTCTCTAAAAATAAGTAAATAAAATCTTTTAAAAAATAGGATCTTTACATTTGAAATGTTAATTAAACAGTATTAAAATAAATACACACACACATCAAACAATTGGGCATGTACTTAAGGAAACCAAAGTTTTGAAGAATTTAGCCCTGGCTGATGTGGCTCAGTGAATTAAGCGCCAGCCTGCAAACCAAAGGGATTGCTGGTTCAATTTCCAGTCAGGGCACATGCCTGGGTTGCAGGCCAGGACCCCTGTTGGGGGTGCATGAGAGGCAACTACACATTGATGTTTTTCTCCCTCTCTTCCTACCTTCCTTCCTCTCTCTAAAATAAATAAAACCTTTAAAATATGTAAATAGAGATTTTCTTTAAAAAAAAAAAGTTTTCAAGAATTTAAAGGAAATAAATTTTACCTCCAAAGTATCCTAGAATATCACCCTAAGCTTTAGGTCAATGAGTATAATATTTCTTTCTTTTATTTCATTGCTTTAAAACGATTTTTACGCTCATTGGATAATCACAAAAAGAACTGGGTACTCTGTAAACATTTTAATATCACAGAAGTACATAGCATAGTAGATGAGAGGGTTCTGTAAAAACCTCCCTAAATGATCACTGAAAATACAGATTACTCTGCTATATCTGCCACCATTAGATATACCAGGTATGTACATCTATATAAGTGCATAATAATATATGAAGTCTGTCCAGAAAAAGTCCAGCCATTGTTAACATAATGAGAACAGTTTGTGCGACATCGATGTAACCTGGAAGCCAAGAAGAATGGACTGGAATGTGCATGCGTAAACAATGACCACTTCACTGTACTAGTCAGTGGGGGTGGTAGATGCAGCTGAGTGAGCATGTGTACTGTGTGACTGCCACGTTCAAAATGACTGAGTAGGACAATGAATCTGCATCAGATTTTGTGTTAAGCCTGAACATTCTTCCACAGAAACTATACGGATGATTCAGAGGCTTTTGGGGACGATGCAGTGAGTGCAGCACAAACGAAAGTGGCACAAATGCTGCAAAGATGGTCGAGAATCTGTTGAAAGTGACCCACGTTCTAGAAGGCCCTCGACAAGCAGAAGCATTACTTTCTGGACAGACCTTGTATTCTCTTATCCTATAAAATATCCAAAGCAAAGGAAATTGTATAATCAAAAAAACATCCTTGGGAAGGAGGAAATCTTTATTTAATTTTATATACTTCCCTAATGACTGAATTTTTTAAAGTACTTGATCATATTGTGATAAAAAGTTACTTTTATTTATTTTATTTTTTAAAGATTTTACTCATTTTTAGGGAGAGGGTAAAGGAGGGATAAAAGGAGGGAGAAAAACACCAATGTGTGAGAGAAGCATTGATTGGTTGCCTTTTGCAGGCACCCCAATCAGGGACTGGGCCTGTAACCCAGGCATGTGCCCTGACAGGGAATGGAACTGGCGACCTCTCACTTTGTGGGACCACGCTGAGCCAACTGATCCACACTGGTCAGGACCAAAGAGTTATTTTTAAACATTAAATAATAAAATGAAAATGAAAATATAACACTTACCAAAAATGAAGAAATTACAAGAACAAGGATCTCCAAAATTTTGCAATGCATTATTATGTCTTGCTAAAGTTTCTGTCCCCTCTGTTGCACATTTTCCTAGTTATGCGGCTGTCTCAGAATCAATCACATTTGGGATGAATTCTAATCATAACCAGCATAGTAGTTAAGAGTATAGGGTTCCTAACAGATCTCTACTTATTAGCCTTATGAAGTACAAAATTTAAAAATCAGAGATTTCTGATCAAAGACAGTGTACTGAACATGTGTTTATCTGCCTCCTCTGTAAACCACAAGGACCAGTAGAACAGGAAAGGAGAGACGGTAAATAAGAGAATAATGTCCTGACCAGCAAGGTTCAGTTGGTTGGGGGTAGCCCTGTGAAGCAAAGGTCTGCCTCCTCAATTCCTAGTCAGGGCAGGGCACAGGCCTGGGTTGTGGGTCAGGTCCCCAGTTGGGGATGAGCAAGAGGCAACTGACACATCTCCTGCATATCATCAATGTTTCTCTCCCTCTCTTTCTCCCTTCCTTCCTCTCTCTCTGAAAATAAATAAATAAAATCTTTTTTGAAAAAAACAAAATATATAAAGAGCTCACGCAACTTAACACAAAAAAACACAAACAATGCAATTAAACAAACAAAAAACAACAACAAAAACAGGCAGAAGACCTGAATAGCCATTTCTCCAAAGAAGACAGAGATGATGGCCAACAGACATGAAAAGATGCTCAATATCACTAATCATCAGGGAAATGGAAATCAAAACCACTATTAAATATCACCTCACACGTGTCAGAATGGCAATTATCAAAAAGTAAATAAATCACAGGTGTTAACCTTCCTGTACTGTTGGTGGGATTATAAACTGGTAAAGCTACTACAGAAAACAGTATAGAGGTTCCTCAAAAAATTAAAAATAGAACTACCGTGTGACCCAACAATTCCACTCCTGGTATATCCGTAGAAAATAAAAACACTGATTTGAAAAGATATATGCCCCCCCTGTGTTCATTACAGCATTATACAACAGCCACAATATGAAAGCAATGTAGGTGCCTGTCCATCAACAGATCAACAGAAGAATGCATACAGATGTGGGTGGGTGGGTGGATGTGTGTGTGTGTGTGTGTGTGTGTGTGTGTGTGTGTGTGTGTGTGTGAACACAATTGCTCAGACATAAAAAAGAATGAAATCTTGCCATTTGCAACAAAAATGGATGGACCTAGAGGGTATTATGCTAAGTGCAATAAGTCAGAGAAAACTAAATACCGTATGATTTCATTTATATGTGGAATCTGAAAAAACAAAACAAAACAAAACAGAAGCAGATTCATAGACACAGAAAACAAACTCATAGTTGCCAGAGGGGAGGAGAATGGGGAATAATGAAAAAAGTAAAGGGAAATAGGAGGTACAAACTCCCGGTTACAAAATAACTGAGTCACAGGATATAATGTACGGCACAGGGAAGAGAGTCAATAATACAATAACTTTGGATTGTGACAGACGGTTACTAGACTTCTTGTAGTGATCACACCGTAAGGTATATAAATGTTGAATCACTATGTTCTACACCTGAAACTAATATAATAATGTATGTTATACTTTCATTAAAAAAATAGAAAAAAAGCCAAAACCAAAACAAGAAAAAATACATGAAAAATAAACAATAAAAGAACTTCCACAGCCCGTCCCCAATCATCAGCATATAAACATCACAACCGCATGTGACTGACACAGCAGTAACATCACTGAACAATTTCCATTTCCACTTCCGTAACTAAACTAAAGATTTGAATTAAGTCGAAAAGTCATTTCATGCTAAGGAAATGTGGTAAACTGGAGTGAAAATACTTGCTTAAACCACAGACTAGTCAACTGAGATGAATTACTGAAGGGGCCAATGGCCCAAACTTCGGTATGCGGGCAGATCATCTGAAAGTATCGCCCTTCATTTTAAGACTGAATGTTCTTAAACATGTTTTAAGTTTCTCAAAGCTTAAATCTGCAGTCAGTTCATTTAGGTTGTGCGCAATGTAGTAGTAACCTGAGATCCTTTCTTTCCACAGAGCAAAATCAATGAATCATCTGTCCCTGTGAAGAATTTGTGCTTCTGAAAGAATTTTAAATCTACGCTAGGAAAGGCCTGATGTACTAAGTCTAAAAGGAATTGTGGCAAAGTCTGACTTCTTAGAAACTACTGTCTCAACATGTTTTTCTTCTGAGGAGCAGTGGAATCCCATATATGGAAGGAGACCTGACGGCATACAACGAACGCAGTGAATCTGGTGCCTGGCGGGTGCTGGTGATCCTAGTGACCCTGCTGAAGCAAATGCGGCTGAGTCACAATGCTATCTACCCACTTCTGCTTCCTCATACTCGGAGCAAAGGACAGTCTCTAGCTTATGAGACAATATTAAGAGGGAGGCTCTCAGTAAACAACAGATTTGTACTGCAATAAAAAGGGGAAAGAAAGGATTTAAGAAAACTGTTTTGAATGGAAAAGGCAAAAATCCAAAAATTAACATTACTGCTAGAGTTATCAATAATGCAGGAGCACCTTTATATTTACTACACAGAATGCTGTCCAATTCATGAATTGTTGAATAAAGCCAATTAGATCTTTAAAAAAGTGAAAAAATTTATCAATAGTGTATAAAATTCATGAGCTACATTTGGTATGAATAGTAATCATCATACTGCCTTCCATTATAAGCTCTTTAGAGACAAGAATTTTTGTTTGTTCAAAATAATCCCTACTAACTGAAGAGATGTGGGGAGGTACTCCTGAAAATCAATGAGAAGACCAAAGAACAGAGGAGAGAGGGCCAAAGGCTGGACCCCCTTAATCAAATAATAAATGACCATGCAGACGTTTGGCCATATCATGGTTACATTTGATATGCTGGTAAGGGGTCGCAGAAAAGTTGGGAACAAAAAGATGTGACTGAACATTATAGATACTCAGGTAAGAGCTAACAGTAGAGGAACACCCGACCTAAACATTGGGTGTACATGAGGGAGATGAATCAGGACCCTATCTGTTTGTGTCACTTCACTGATCTGCTCCTAATCTAGCTGGCTCCTGTTTCTTCAGGCAGGCAGAAGGAGATTCTAAAACAACTTTGCATCCAGGTAAGAAGTATAGAAGGGAAGGGAGATTAGCATTTTTTGAATGCCTATTTCGTGCTTGATACATTATAAGAAGTATTTTTGCCCTGACTGGTGTAGCTCAATGGCTTGGGCATCGCCCCACACACCAAAAGGTCACTGATTCAATTCCCGATTCCCAGGGTCAGGGCACATACCTGGGTTGTGGGCCAGGTCCCAGGTTAGGGACGTGTGAGAGGCAATTGATCTATGTTCCTCTCACACACTGATGTTTCTCTCCCTCCCTTCCTGCTTCTCTTTCTAAAAATAAACAAAAATCTCTTTTAAAAAAGTATTTTATGTAACCCTCACCATCAGTTGACTGAAAAAGAAACTGAGGCTTAAGGAATGTAAGTTATTTTCCTGACATCATGCACAACGCTAGGCCTGTTTGGCTTCAAAGCCAACACTTTTTCTACAACACAACACAAATACACCACTGGCATAGATTCCCTTGAGAATATTCTGCTCAATAGTACTTTTTTTTGCCCTAAAAGATAGGCAACCCTGGACTGTACTAATTACCTTACTTTGTTGGCCCATAGGTTTCTGGACCTTTTACTTTCTCCTAGACCACAATAAGCCACTGACTCCCTAGCTCTTGCCTTGATTAAAGCTCAGGCTGTGCCTGTACTAGCCCACGACAGCTATAGCGTTTACTCCTACTGCTGAGGAGGTACCGCTGGGCTAATACCATGGAAAAAGCGTGCACGAACAGCCAGTAAGTTAAAAACATGTAAAAACCAGAATTCTACAGGAGTCAAGACTTTTAACTCTTATCATTCTCACTAGTGGAAAGGGTAATGAAAGAGTCCACATAGTGGATATTTCAAAAACAATTTAAATCTTAGGATTTTTTGTTATTTTGCTGCAGCAGCTTTATCTAATTGCATTTTGCTGAAGCAAATATTAAAACTCATTTTCCTTCTCATAGTAAATGCAGGAGATTGTGGCAATTCATTCTCTACCCAGAACCAGGGAGGGCAAGAGGAACCTGAATGAGATGAAATATTTTAGGAAAATAAGCAGCAAAATTGATTGCTTTCACATAAATAATTAAGTGTTGACTGCTCAGAGAAAATGGTTTAACCAGACTAAAGATTATTACCCTCCAAATAAGAAATCTGAAGTAACTATTTAAACCCTTTTCTTTCCCCCTGAAAAATCTGAGAATAGTTAGCTAGGGTACATTTCTGGGTTTGTTTGGTTGGTTGGTTTTTTTGGTGTGTTGTTGTTGACAATGAACACAATCTATCAGGATTAACATTTCCTCTCAGATGTACTCTGTCTGGTCTGTACCCTAACCTGATTAATAACCAATATGATACTAACAGTTCCCCGCCTTTCCCCAACTTGAAAATATATTTGTCTTAAATAACTTTAGGTTTTTTCAAATGGAGAAAATGAATACCTTACTTAAGCAATATAAAAGGATTTTATGTTCTTCCCCCCTTAATATGTTCAACTTTGCCACTGTTTCTTCCTCCCCGTTTAGCATAGCAATATCGCAAAAACAAGTCAGCCTGCTGTCTTATGAACAAATCTGCATTTAAGAGAGTCTCAGAAGTTGTAAGCCTGCAACTTTCACTTCAGTGCATGCTCTCCCATTTATTAGTGTAAGTGAGTAGTCCTTTTAATTATGTGACATTAATACCATTACAATGCTACACTGCACAAGATTTAAATAAAGGTAAAGAAGGCATCAAAATCCCTTTTTTTAAAGATTTTTTTTTTTAATTTTAGAGAGAAGGGAGGGGAGGGAAAAAGAGAGGGAGAAAAGCATTGATGTGAGAGAGAAACATCAATCGGTTGACTCTTAAGCGCCCCCAACCAGGGACCTGGCCTGCAGTCCAGGCGTGTGCCCCCACCAGGAATCAAATGGCAACCCCTAGCTTTGCCGGACAACGCCCAACCAACTGAGCCACACCCGTCAGGGCAAAAACATCTAAATCCTTTAAATAACGATGCGGAAACTTCAATATTCCAGGTGGCAACTTTTAAGCCAAGATGCTGTTTTGCTATGGCTTTCCTAAATATTTTGCTTTAAAACCAGGCCCTTGGAGGCCCTGAAAAGTGTGATGGCGAGTAACTATCAGGAGCGAGCGAGAGAACTCGATCTGTGTGCAGTTCAGTGAGGCAGCACTGAAGAGGAAACACACATAATGAACAGGTGGCAGCAGTGTTCAGTAAAGTGGTGAAAGTTACAGAGCTGTCTTCGGCCATTACCCTCCAAAGAGAATAATGAGCATCTTTAGGGTTAGAAGAACCTTATCGGTCAGGTGAGGACAAAGTAATAGCAAAGAAAAATACTGAATATACAAAAATTATTTCAAGATGGATCATAGGTCTAAACTTGAAACACACCATAAAGCTTCTAGAAGAAAACATAGATCTTTATGACCATGAATTAGGCAAAGATGTGCTGTACAGGACACACAACACTGAAGATGAAAAAAAAGTTCAGTTCATCTAAACCCACCGTTAAGAAAATGAGTAAACAAAAAGGAAGGCAAAAAAGAAAAAAAGGATTTAAAAAAATGAGTAGAAAGGCTACAGGCTGGAAAAAATATTCACAATACACACATCTGGCAACAGACTTGGATCCAGAATATATAAAGAGTTCTACAAACCAACAATAAAAAAATAACCCAGTAAAAAATAGTAAAATACATGAAGAAATACTTTGAAGATCACCGAATGGCCAATGAACACATGGAAAGGTGACTTATCTGTGTTCACCAGGGAAATGGAAATTAAAAACCAGAATGAAATACCACTTCACACTACTAAAAAGGCTAAAATGAAAAGACTAATGATGTCTTATGTTGGCAAGTTTGTGGAGCACCTGGAACTCTCACACATTGTTGCTGAGAGCATAAAATGGTGCGCCTGCTCTAAGGAACTGTTTGGCAATTTCTTATAAAGTTAAACATGAACCATGAACCAGCAATTCCACTCTTAAATATTTACCCAAGAGAAATAAAAACATATATTCACACATACACAAAAGAAAGTTAAACTCAAGATTGTTTAGAGCAGTCTTATTCGTAGCATCCAGAAACTGAAAACAATCCAAATGTCTATCAACAGGAATTATGGTATACTTGTATAATGGACTTGTGTAATCAGCACTAAAAAAGAATCAACTACTGCTACACGTAACAACCATGAATTTCAAAAACATAATAAGGGAAAGAAGACTTATACAAAAGGGTACCTACGGTATGATTCCATTCCTATAAATTTCAAGGATAGACAAAACCAATTTATGGTGAATGAAATCAGAAAACTAAGGGTGGAAAGGGGAGTGACTGGGAAGGGCAATGAGGGAAACTTCTGAGGGTGACGGAAATGTTCTAGAGCTGGCGTAGTGGTTACACAGATACATACAATTGTCAAAACTCACCAAACTGAATGCCTAAGAACATATTATTATATGTTAATTATATTTCAATTTTTAAAAAGGATAACAGGAATCAGAATTAATCAAAGTGATAGTTAAGTGATCCAGTATAAAAAAGTTGGACAACTTTTTTATTTTATCTAAATTTTTAAAACTGTGAAATATTTATTTATTTATTCGCTCATCCATTTATTTATTTATTTATATCCTTAGACAAGGACACTTTTTCATTGCCTTTAGAGAGGAAAGGAAAGGAGAGAAAGCAGCATAAATGTGAGAGAGCAACATCAGTTGCTGGCCTCCTGTACGCACCTGGACCAGGGATTGTATGCACCCGGACTGGTGATCCAACCACCTGCAACCTAGGTATATGCCCTGATTGGCAATCGAACCACAACCTTTTGGTTATGGGATGACGCTCCAACCAACTTAGCCATCCTGGCCAGGGCTGTGAAATATTTTGAATATGCTAAGAATGTATAGTACAATATAATGAACATTCATGTACCCAACTTCATCAGTCTTAACACTGTCACTCTTGTTCAGTTTTGTTTCCTAACAAAAAGCCCCTCTGAACCTCTCCCTGACTCCATTCACCTTCCTGCCCTAGCAATAATCATATCCTGAACCTAATGTATCACAAATTTGTTTTTCTTATATTTCCATTCTATGGGCCTAAAAAAATAAATTGTATTGCAAGAACATTTTTTTAAGTCACCTATATTTTAAATGCCCTTTTTATATTTAAGATTCAATGCTCCATAACTCCACTCTTCTTTTTATTTAACAAACATACATAATACCAGTGATGTGACTGGTGCTTTGCTAGGTGCCAAGGACACGGTATAGAGGAGCAGAATGCTAACATAAAAATAATTTCATGCCGGTGTGATAATGCTAAATGACATATATATTAATTTCTTTGCGAAAGAAATTGATTCCCCACCTTGTCAAAATACTCTAGCATCTAAATTCCTGAATCCTCAGGTAAATTGCTTAACAGTAGGCAACACAAATAAATATAATATTTATGCAAATAATTTCCACACTTCTCCTGCTTTTTCACACTACAAAGGACAAAGAAGGGATTATTTGGCATCTGAGTGGTAGACTTTGACCTTTCTTTGCAATATTCATTAAGAGAGTCTTGCCCTCATTCACTAAAGAACAATGAAGAAACCTCAAGTTACACAATAATCGGGGACAAAATTAATTGCAATCTAGATAGCTCAATATTTCTCTCTTCTCTAAGTGATTCGTTTCCATGTGGAGAAAAAGATCATTTAAAAAGCTTCCCGTGTTAGTTTTTAGTTATAGTTATTAGTTACTAGTTATAATGAAAGGCAGAAGAGCAAAAGCTGATTTATCTGCAAATCTGTAACATTAAAATCTCTTATCTAGCACTTCTGTGCATCTCTATCACAACAGTGAAGTTCACAATAAGGTATTACAAATCCTGAGGTTCCATGGGAATGATCAAAGAAAGATTCAATTATATTTAAAATATTTTGAGTATTAAAAATAATTTGTACTCTAATTCTCTGACAACCCATGTATTTGTACATAGTCAGTTTACATTAACTACGATTCTCCCTTCTCTAATTATCTCATATTTAGAATTGTAAAATATGAGAACTGGAAGGCACCAAGGCTTGTAATGCTAAACTTATTTTTTCTAAGGTCACACTAAGAGCTAACGGCTGTCAGATATGCTTTGCCGTATTTCTTCCAAAGTATCTTGTTCTCTCAAGCTTCATTTTAGGTACCAGAAGACTCGGGTAGTGTCCGTAAGTACATTCTGAGGGTTAGACATGCCTTAATGAGCCTAGACTCCTTTTGAGACCCAAGCACAGAGGAAGTAGGAGGAAATATGAGAAATAAAAAGGGAGTAGTGGGAGTAAACCTGTAGGTGATTGAGGAATAAGAGGGAACTAAATTTTCTTTCTCTCAACCACAATCTTTTTAGAGAGAAACAGAGGAAAATCATGCAAGGAAAACATTTTGTTGACAAAATTTGTATGTGAAATATACATACAAATATGGCTGTCTGCTACTACCTACCAGACCTGGCTGCTAAAAGTCAGTATGGCAGCATTTAAAATTATTTCATTTCTTTATTTTCCAATATAAATGATTAATACTAATCTTGTGAGTACTGTCATTATTCTATATCCTAAAATGAAATTAACAAGTACAAAAATCAACTCTATGTCACAGTAAGATAAAGATCAATATTAAACATCTATAGTGTCCTGCTTGGTGTGGCTCAGTGGATTGAGTGCCGGCCTGCAAACCAAAGGATCCCTGGTTCGATTCCCAGTCAGGGCACATACCTGGGTTGCAGGCCAGGTCCTCAGTTGGACGTGCATGAGAGGCAACCACTCACTGATGTTTTTCTCCCTCCTTTCCCCTCTGTCTAAAAATAAATAAAATCTTAAAAAAAAAATAGCATCCACAGTGAACAGTGACTTTCAGAAATTCACTTTAGCTTTTTTTGTTGTTGTTTTTCTGCAGAATTTTTATTTTCCCAGAGCTAGCTTAATTTTTTCAATTACTTTTACTTTATGTTCATTGTAAAAATAAATGCAGTTTTGCCCTGGCTGGTGTAGCTCTGTGGACTGAGCACAGGCCTGCGAACCAAATGGTCGCTGGTTTGATTCCCAGTCGGGGCACATGCCTGGGTTGTGGGCCAGGTCCCCAGTAGGGGGCATGTGAGAGGTAACCACACGATGTTTCTCTCCCTCTCTCCCTCTGTTTCCCTCTGTCTATAAAAATAAATAATTTTTTTTTAAAATGCAGTTTTATTCTAGAATGTAATTCATAGTCTTTAAAGATATTAATATAGAATGTTTATTCTTAATACTCTAAAATACAGAATCAATTACTAGTGATTTTAAAAAATTTATACTGCCCTTATGGCAATGAAAATAGCTAATAATCTGAATATCTTTAGTGGCCAACAATTACAGCACAATAAGGAGGCAAATACAAGACACTTAGTGTTCAATGAAACAGACTGTTTCATTTGGGCATATAATCTTTTGTAAAGGTAAATACAGTTTGAAGAATGTTATTTTGCTAAAATTGATGTTTTCGAAAAGTAAAATAACAGCAATAAATTAAAAATGGAAGAGGCTAACAAAAAAATGTTTGGCTAGAATAATTACAGAAGAAAATTTGATTTGGCATTACAAAGCAGCCGATAATGAACAAAATTATTAAAAGATTATCTAAAAAGTCACTTGTATCATTTTTACTAATAAAACATTAAAATTATTAAAGTCAGTGCACCAGAGTCTTGAAAACCAGCTACTTTGTCAAATGTATTAGCTAGAGTTTGAACATCACTTGCTTGTTCCCATCTCTGCCCTTTGGACGTGCCACTCCCCTCATAGAACACCTCCACCTTCCGTACCTCCCATCTCCATTCCTTGTCCTGCCTTTCTTTCACCTGGCCCAAAATGTATTCCTAATATCAGGTGACTCTTTATTCCAAGATCTTTCAGCATTTGTCTATCACTTGTAATGTATGAAATAATTTGGATTAATTTATGTAGTTCATTAACATTTATAAACTCATTATGGGTACTTAAAAATACACAGAGTGCCCAGCAGAGTGTGAGTACTCAATGAGTTGATTTATCATGTACAGCTATCTATGTGTGCCCAGCATGAAAAAATCAGAATCAAAGAGACTGGGGGACACTAACAATAACCTCCAGACAGGAGTGACAACAAAGAATCCAGAGCACAATTTCATGTACATTAAGCCAATCATAACAATAAATCCTGTTGGTCTTTAGACTTGCTAGTTTCTTAACCTAAACTGATCCATCAAAGAAGCAATCTATTATAATGGTAAATATCAAGAGCTGTGGAGTCTGACCAATCTGAGTAACACCTTGCCTTCACCATCCAAGTGCCGTCACCATGAGTTACTGAATCTCTCCAGGCCTCAATTTCTTCATGTTTAAAATAGGTATGATGCTACCTGCTGCACAGGTGATGACTGTGACTATACATGTAAATAGCTTAGAAGAGTACCCAATATTATTTATTTCTATTGCTCTAATTTTTTTAATTTATAATTGAGCTATCAAAATATTTTAAGCTCTATAGCTTCAGCATCTGCATTGTTGTAATGGGATAAGTCTGCCTAGCCACTACCCCATTCCACATTTCATAGTGTGGTGAGCCTGCCAATTTCAACATACTGGCAACGGACAAGTGACCCAGACCCAGCTCATAGTGTCTAAAATCTTGGAAATAATGATAGGTTGAAGGGGTAGACAAAGCAGAGCTACTCAAGAGTCCTTCCCAGAAAGTGATATGTGGGTGCCAGAAAACTTTTTTTTTTCTTTTAACAGGGTTACTAAGTTAGGGCAATATATTCCCAGAACTGTTGGCACCACCTAAGTTGACTATATAGAATTAGACTCTCCACAGCAGGAGGTATTGCAGCCAAGATAATTTGAGCCTTTGGATCCCTTTGGACCTAAACCTAGATCCACCCCCACTCTTAGGAGTTATATGAGGCAATATATTCCACTTCTGCTTAGCCTCATTTGGGTTTCTGCAACTAAAATAATTCTTACTAAAAATATTATGTATGTCTATTTTGATAGACAATGATTTTCCTCCATCTCAATCTAACTTCAAGGTCTATCCCTGGGCTCTATATATTTTTGTTGTCCTAGTTATAAAATGATAATCTTAATGCATACTTGCAAAGTTGCTTGAAATTCACATGAAAGTGATGTTCAGAATGTGCTAAAATAAATGCAGGGAATAATTTATTATTCACTTTGGAGTGTCAAGAGTTTTTAAAATGCTCCAGCTCGTTAACCTGTATTCTTCTTGCTTTCCCTTTACAGTTGTCTATACAGTTTCTCAACTGCTTAATATGGAAGTTTCCCATTTAATCTGATTTTAGAACATCGTAGTGGACATCTGTTGTTTATGTCTGCCTAGTAACCATTTCTCCTTATTCTGGTAACATTATCTTGACTATCCTTTGAGAAACCCCCACTTTCAGGGCCCATGGAACCAGGAGAGGTTGCCCTGTTCCCTGGCTCCAAGGTGAGTGCCTGATCTAAGCCTGGCCAATCGGAACATCCCATACGCCTTGCCACGTGATTGCAACATAGCTGAGTGAGGTCCAGATTTCTGGCAGAACCACTAGGAAAGATATTACAAAGACATTAGTTTTCTTCATCTTAATTTATGGATTTAGAACAATTTTAATAAAAATCCCTAAGGATTTTTTAAAGAGTGATAAAATCATTCCAAATCTTATCTGAAGAAATAAGTAATTATACCACCCTGCAATTATTTATTGTTATTTTCAAATCTTTCTTGACTGGTATAGTCTACTTGAATCATCACATATTAAATGTTAAAGGTACAACATACAGTATGGTATGTTACAAAAACAATCAACTAGAACACCATAGAAAATCTAGAATCAGATCACAGAATGTAAAAAATTAAGTGTATAAAAAAAGGTACATTTCAAATCAATCGGGGAAGGACAGGTCATTCTGACAATGGCAGATGGGTAGCATGTGTTTTGTACCTCACCACAGCACACTCGCTGTCGACATTGCTAATTAACCAGCGTGCTTTCCTGCTGAACCCAGATATGGCTTTGGAACCCCCTCACATGGCATTCCAGGCAGCCTCATCCACCTGACAGTGCATGCAAGAGGATTATTTGACAAGTAATGTTGAGACAATCAGCTATTTGAGAAAATAAATAAAGTTATATGTCTACTGCATACCATATGCCAAAATAAATTCTACATAAAGAGTTAAGTGTGAAAACAAACAAACAAACCCATAAGAGGAGCAGAACAAAGCTGCTGTAAAAGATATTCTCAGAGAGAAACGGAAGTCCTGAGATGAGAGTATGAGAGGGAGTGAGTGGTGGTCCTCAACACTGCCCTGGTTCCTGACATTTCTGAGGCCTGGCTGCTCAGCTTTTCCTGGAAGTCTGAGACCTGCCTGTATCCTCATAAAACATGCATCCCTTTATTTTAACAAGCTGGAATAGTTTTCTGTGCTTTGAAACCAAAAGAGCCTTGAGTAAGGAATGTGTACTATCACTTTTTGTTAGTCAATCAACTCATATGATTTAAAATCAATCTATCTATAATTTGTCTGACTCTCTTTCAATGAAAAATCAATGGTTCCCATTTTCCAAGTGTGAGGTGTAATATTTTACACAGACAGATAATTAAATGGAAAGACACACAACTCAACTTTCTTATCTTTCACATTAAGTTTACTTTCCACAAAGCATTTTAAATAATTTGCAAATTCAAAAACAAGAAGGTCCGAAGACAGGAGAAAGAAAAAATGTTGCAGAAAAGCCAAAGGAATTTTTTATGGAATCTGCACTTCACATATCCTTACCTAGTCACATGCCAGGGCATTCTAGCAATGTCTGAGGAGCTGGGTTACAGAAATGAAGCCAAATTTGAGTTTTGTAACTATTTTACTCTTCCCAAAAGGCAAACTATCGACACCATAATCACTGGCACTTTGTTCATATAAAAATTACTTCATGAGTTTTGTTTTTAAACTGAACTTAAACACAAACTTGATGAAGGAATCAGTGTATGTTCCTTAGAACAGCACAAAGTAACTACATCAACTGTATTTCTCTAGACATAAAATTTTAGACTCACATGAACAGATCATAAGTTCTCCAGAGGAAGGCCAAAAGCTCGTTTCCCTAAGCTAGGGGGGAAAAAAACCCTTTAAGGAAGAAATGTCCTCATGCCTTGTGACTCTCTGTAATGTTTAGACTAAAAGTTTTCTTCTCAGTCCCCACAGCCAGTTACATTGCTTTAGTGCTTTATAACAAAGCTGAATGGTATAAGCTTGACACCCTCCCAATTATACCATTTGCCCCCCACTGGTAACAACTGATCTTCTCCTGTCCCCAGATAGAAATCTCAGGGCTAACGCACCATACCCAGTCTGCCCCCACATCCTGTCATTTCTTTCCTTAAAACAGCAGCTCTCAATTTTCCAGCCCAATGTCTCTGAGGGATCGAATGCCTGTGCTAGTAACAGAGGTTCACTGCCAGAGATTCTCTACAACTTTCCAATCTTTGGGTGCACAGGTAGTCAGAGGAGGCTGTCTGGTCCAGAAAAGGTCGCTGGTGGATTCTGCTGTCCCCTGGCAAGAATCGCCTGCTTTAAAATGTTTCTTGAGTTGAATCTTTCTCTCTATTCCCAGTGCCACTGCCACTACCCCTTTCAAGGTTATCACCTCTGGTTTGGAGTCCGTTTTACTACAACAGCTGTAGTGTTCCTTACCTTTGGTCTTTCCTCCTTGCATTGCATTTGATGCATCCACTGCTGCCAACCCAAAATTCTGTTCCCATCATGTCACTTCCTGGCTTAAAAGTGGATTGCATCAGTTCCCCACCCTTTCTATCTCTTCAGCCTCTCCCCTTCTCTGTTGGCCTCCTCTCCTTGCTGTATATGTCCCAATTCTTTCCCATTTAAAACAAAACAAAACAAAACACAACACAACAAAACACAACAAAAAACCAACCACCACAGAAATAAAACCTTCCTTAGACATTTCATTCAACTCTAGCATCCATCTTTGCTTCTTTCATTTTTCTGAGAAGCTTTTTAAAAGTGCAGTCTACTCACTGCCTTCTGCTTCTGTGACTATAGAAACTGCTCCTGTGAGAACTCTAACAACCCTGGCTCTCTGATTCCAAATCCGAGGGACTCCTTCTTTGTCCTTGACTTTCTTGGCTTCTGTGTAGCATCTGAAGATGCTTATCTTCTGAAACTCCTGCTTCCCTGACTTCCACTACACCATTTTCTCCAGACTTGCTCCCTACCTCCTGGACCGTCTCTTTCCGGTTTCTTCTTCCTCCACTCTCACTTTAAATGAGGGGTTCTGCAGGGTTCCATCTTGGTTGCATTTCTCTTTTTAATTTGCACTCTCTTGGTTACATCCACGCACAGCCTCAATTACCACCTCTGCTCTGACATCTCTTCAGCTCGGTTTTGGTATTTCTCCCGACTACAGACTTGTACTTCAAACTAGCTACTGGCCTTTTGCACCAGGATGTCACACAGGTAACTCAAATTTAACATGTCCCAAGTTAAACTTCTTATCTTTATTCAAAAAACTAGTTCTTCTCTCATTCATTTTGGTTTCATAGCTCTCTAGTTTCCCAAGCCAGGTACATAGGAGTTATCCTCTACTTTTCTCTCTCCCTCAGCCCCCAAACTGATCACTTAGACCTGTTGTTTCCATCTTTAATATTTTTCGGTTTCACACTGCCCTATCTAGTCTCCTAATGGCTTTCCCTTACCTCGGGCTTTGAGCTTCCCTTCCCTGGCCTAAAACTTTTAACAGTTCAAACCTATCAGTAAAAATCTGCATCTACACCCTAAATCTATGAATATTCATTAATGTATATAATGTACATTGTAAAACATATAAAATATAGAAGTCAAAAAAGAACATAAAGATAAAATAAATACACAAATACATCCCCAATGAAGTCATACTATCATTAGCTACCATATGACCATATGGTACAATATTCT
>VMDR010017735.1:0-19800 GCA_007922815.1 Macrotus californicus
ACCACCATCAACATCACCTCCATTACCATCAACATCACCTCTACCACCTCCACCTCTACCACCATCACCACCACCACCTCCACCACCTCCCTCACCATCACCACCACAAGCTCCACTGCCACCACCACCAATTGCCACCATCACCACCACTACCACCATCATTGCTAAGAGGTGAACACAGTACCTGGGCATTGTAAGTAGTTACTAAGAAGGAGAGGTAGCTTGTTGGGCACAGGAAGGAGGGAGTCCCAGGCAGGGGACCATGCGGGCAGGGCCTTAGTGTGCTGGGGAACAGCGGTGGCTGGTGGGGCTAAGGGTGTGGAGGTGAGTGCAGAAGTGGCAGATGGTGGGTGGGGAAGCAGGGAAAGGCCTTGTGTGCCATGATAAGGAGTTTGAAATTTACTGTGAGAGCAGCAGGGAATGATGGGAGGTTTTAAAATGGGGACAGCCTGTCTGATTCTTGTGGGGAGACTCCTTCTGGGAGAGCCTGGAGGCTAAACTGCAGGCAGAGGGTGCGTGTGTGCTGGTGTGCACAAACCTGGTATGTGTGTGTGCATGTCTCTGTGTGTGAGGGCCAAGGACACAGGCTGAAGGGCCTTTGTCCCCACGTTCCTGCAGGGCTCAGACTCTCCCAGGCCTGGCAGCACACAGACTTCACCAGGCAGCTGCAAAAGCACACGGATCCAGGCCCCGCCCCAGACTATGTCAGTTAGGATTTTTGGGAGAAGTTTGCAAACAGGAAGTTTTAAGCTCCCAGGTGATCCTAACATACAGCTAGCCAGGCGCCTGCCTGGACCCTTCCTCTCCCACCTCTGCCCTTTGCCTCAGGCAGGCTGGGCAGGTTGCCATGGTCTTACCTTCTGGATCAAGCTGGCAAACTGCAGGTTTGCTGACTGTGAAATATTTAGGACAGTGCTATAAGCATTTTCGCCCCTGTTCTCCAGCACGGCCTCCACTGCCACCCGCCGGCGCGTGCTCTCTACGATGAAAACCGTGGTGTCAAAGGACAGCGTGTATGCGGAGCAGTCCTGAGTGGGCCTCCTCAGCACCCTCTGGCAGTACTCCCTGCGGGAAAGAGACCGCCAGGGGTCAGGCCGATGGAAGAGGGTGTGCAGGGTGGACGACTCATGCTTCACTTCTCTACTTAGCACATTTCCCTTCAGGCTTTGGCTGCCAGGAAGCTCAGAGCTAATGGTAGAGACAATTCTGATGATCACCGTAGGTGCTTGGAATATTTGTTTCTTCATCCTTCTACAAGGTTTGAATGGGCTATATCAATCTATTGTATATGTCATGGTGTATCGTGGTGTATATATCTTCTGTCTAAATCATCTCATAGTTGTTCGAAAGTTGAGCACAAATTATTTGAAAATATATTACATAAATTTAAAATAGGATATTGTTCCTTATTTTTCCTTGTATGCTAGTTTGTTTCTTCCAGGGGATTGTGGGCACCTTCTGCTAGTCTCCTTAGCATGGAACTCAAGGGGTCAGTCAATGAACCTTAAAGGTTGCCTCGTCTGGGGGTTGGAGGATGAGTACCTGGATCTCTAGGCCCCTGGTCCCCACTTTTTGTCAGGTTCGTGGTATGGGCTCCAAAGGAAGGATCCCTTTTGCTAAACGGTTTGAAGACGTTGGTTTAGACCAGCAGCGTTCATTCCATAGAGCAGGTAACTGAGGCTCAGAGAACGAAGAGACTTGCCTGAGGTCACACAGGAGTTAGAGGCAGAGCCTGAGTTAGACTCAGACTCCAATATCAGTGTTTGATCCATGCTGCTTATGAGAAGGATGTGCAGGAAATAACCCAGGGCCCTGGGAGCGCCGGCTCCCCCAGCAGGAAAGGAAGAGGAGTCGGGGGTAGGGGCAGGGAGGAGCCAAACTCACGTGGCCGTGGGCAGGTCACTGCGGGCATCCAGCAGGAGGTCAGGGACACAGTGCTCGTCCTCATTGCAGCCGTTCCAGAAGGGGACCTGGGCCAGGGAGAGCCGGGGGTGGGCGACTGGATAGGAAACCCACAGCCTGGAGTCCCATCTGTGCTGTGGGCCACCCCTCACCCCCACAGCACAGCAGCCCCTCTGTCTATCACACCAGACATGGGCTAAGGCTTTCCTGCCCTTTTCACAGACACCATGCTGCTGTTTCTCAGGCTTTCACATAGATTTTAACTTGTTTAAAACATGGCTCAAAACCCAACTCTTTCTGGATCCCTCTCGGTTTTTAACTGAGCTGGTAGTGCAAGATACCCACTTACTCAGCAGAGCAGTTCCTGTGAAAATTTACTGATCATCCCTTGTATGGGGGGCCAGGTCTGTGACACCAGGGCTATAGGATGAGGAAGACCCAGCTGCTGCTCTCAGCTCATGGGGAAGATTGGTGTGTGAACAAATAATAACAGTGTGAAATGTGCAAAAATACAAATCTGTACGATGAATAGAAGAAGCAGAGGAGAGGAAACAGTTATTTTGCCCTGTAGGTGGTCAGAGAGGCTTTTGGGAAGCTCAGGGGAGTTCTGAAGGATGACGTGGTTAGCTGGCTGGACCAGGGGGAGAGGGAAGTCTGGGAAGGAGGATGAGCCTGTGCAAAGGTCCTGAGACCTGAAGTAGCACAGGGAGTTTGGGAGACGGGCAGGTGCTTTGGTGATGCTGTAGTAAGGGGTGGAGCAGATGGGAGATGCACAGGGGCCTTGGGGTCACGCCTTGCAAGTGATTGGACCCGCTGACCACTTTTGGCAGGAGGGTGTCCTGCCAGACTTGTATGCTGAAGGCTCCCTCTGCCTTCTGCGGGTGGGTGAGCTTGAAGAGTCAAGGCTAGAGGCAAGGAGCCCATTGGGGAGGCTGCTGAAATGTTCACGAAGGGGGCGATGCGATTGGTGTCAGTGTGGTAGTGGGTGTGGAGAGGCGAAAACCGGCCAGGGACCTTGGAGGTGGGATCGGCAAGTCCCTGAGCTCCTCGGGGCTAAAGGAGAAAAGGGTCCAGGATGTTGGCTGAGTCTCTCTTTTAGTGTCTGGAAGGGTGGCCGCACCATTCATTCATAAGCTGAGCGGTGAGGGGAGGGGGCGTGTTCAGGAGGCTGGGTCCTCAACTCCGGAGCTGAGGAGCAGCACCTGACACGGCCAAGAATGCAGCCCAAACCCAGGGGGCGGGAAACAGGTGTCACCAAGGCCACGCGTACCCTACATTTATTAACTTTTCTCAAAGGGGAACCCCGTAGCTTTGCTTAGATCCACACACTGTAACTGAGACACACTGCTGTGGAGCCCGCCCCCTGCTTCCCGCTCACAGGGTGGATCTGCGCCCTCACAGGGTGGATCTGCGCCCGAAGCAGGCACGCTGTGATAGCGCCAGGAAAGAAGAGGCGGAGCCATGTGAAGTAGGGCAGAAAGAGGTCATTCTGCGAAAGGACACAGTTCAAGAGGCTTCGGCAGCCTCAGGGGCTTCGCTGTATTGTAGTAACTGTGTCATTTTGGTGATTTCAAGTCTCCCATAAAATATCTCCCACTTCTGCCCAGCATACTCTAAGAAGTGTGCAAATTGCATAATGACCTTTGGGAAAATTTCTATCCAGTTCATTAAAAGGAGTAATTTAATGCGATGAGCAGTTGTTATTCCCCATTATATGGGATGGCTCCTTGCCCCAAGAGGTGGGATGTGACAGCCCCAGAACAGTGCCAGGCCTTTAATAGATGCTGAATAAGAATCTGTGCAAGAGCAACGGGAAGAATGGTTCTAATTTGCCGGAGGCTAGAAATCCAGATTCACAGGGTTTCTGGAGGTTTAGCTGCCGCCCAAAGCCCTCAAAGGCATGGCCCAGACTGCCTTTTCCAGCTCTTTCTCACCTCCTGCTCACTCATCCCTCCACTCGCGGTTTTGCACGGCCACACCTTGGTTACACTGCTGGTGCTCCCGGAGTGAAAGCCCGTCCTCCCCATCTCTGCATATCTCAGTCCTCTCTGCCTTTTAAGGTCCAGTTGAAAGCCACTTCCTCTAGGAAGTCCCCCTGCCCCATCATCTGGTTGCTCGATTACACTTCCTCTGAGTTCTTCCACCTGGCCCACGACACCTGTCACCACCTGGCCCCGAGATCACTGGTGTTGGAGCAGAGAGCATCCTGCACGTTAATCTGCATCATGTGCTTCCACCCGTGTGTAGAATGAGCAACGCGCTCGCTTATTCATTTGCTGTCAAGGCTTTGTGACTACCGTGGTGGGAAAAACGTCAATGACTTAGTGCCCCAGCTTTTCCTCTCTCCTGGGTTTGCCAGTCCATCTCTCCCCCTCTCTTGAACTGCATTTTAAGGCAGCCTCTCCTGTGTGTGTGACTCAGAATCAGGGAGAAAGGGGGAAGGGTGTGAAGGTCGAGGGTTGGGTGGTGGAGTGTGGAGGTCTGGGAAAGGGGGGATGCCAGAGGACCTGGGGGTGGGGGCTTGATAGGGGTGAATGTGAGCGAAGAGGGGATTTTCAGAAGTGTTGTCGCTCGAGTCCTTTCATGTCTGAGAAATACGTGTAAGAACGTGAGCCCCTGACATTCTGTTTGCTGGCTGGATTCTATACAGTAATCTTCAGAGACCAGACCTCACAGGTCATGGTCTTGGAAGCTTTGGGGAGTATTTTAGAGTTTGCTAAATCCTGAGGGTTTGGGTACAGGAGACCCCGCTTTGCCCGAGTTGCCTGCTCTCCCAGCACTGCTCTGACAGGTGGTGGCTGCCTGACAGTTTCGACAGTTTCTTTGAGTGGATGTATGAGGAGTGGCAGATGCGGGAGCATCTAGTGTCAGATTTCAGAAAATTCCGATGGTCCCTCAAGCCAGGGATTAGAGAATGTGATTGAGGGTGCGGCAAAAACCACCTCGTTTTGGGAAGACTGTTAATAAGTCGGTCATTCAGCAAAGCACAGACCAGGCCCTCTCCAGGGTCCTTGTCTGTAAATGAGGTGAGCGATTGAGACCTAAGCCCCTTTGGTCCTGTGAGTCTCAGGTCCTGTGAGTGACTCAATGCTCACTATATGTAGGGATATGGGGAAGGAGAAGGTCCTTACCCTCAAAAAATTGCTCAGCACAGGTCACAAGGAACGAGGGAAGGAGCCGTGTAGTGGGTTTGCTGGGCAGGAGTGGGGAAGGTGCGCTGGGGGAAGAATTCCTTTGTACCTGACACTCTCAGGTGTGGGCTTCGGGGAGGAGGTGGGCGTGGGGCAGGGGTGTGCCCTCAAGTTGTGTGCCCTGTGTGCCAGGACATACCGAGACTCTGAGGGTCGTGGGCCAGCCGTCGTCCAGCATGGGGCCGTGGTCGGGGTCCTCCAAGGCATACTCAACTGAGAAGGTCACTGGCTTCACGTAGTCAGCGGTGTCCTGTGTGGGAGGAGGTGAGGGTGGGCTGAGGGCTAAGGGAACACCTGTGTCTGGGCCAGAGCCGCTGAGAGAGGACTTCACTTCCCTAAACCCAGAGGGCAGTGCCCTGTCCACCCTCAGTCTGAAACCAGGATGCAGGAGCTGCCTGGGGTGGGGGCTGGAGGGTCCCAGGAGGGGCCGCAGGCAAAGAGCGTGCCTCCTGGAAAGGGCCCTGGGTTTGGTGTGTGGCAACCTGGCTTCTTGGATGTTTCACCAAGCTCCTGCTCATCCTTCAAGGCCGGGCACCCATCTCCCCAATACCTCGGCCTCCAGGAAGCCAGGCAGCACCCATCCCCACGTCCAGTCCAGCCCTGTCACGGCCACTTCCATGTGGTATTTAAACTCCCTGATTGTATGTCTGTCTCTCTCCCTCAGAAGCCTCTTAGCACTGTCCTAGCATGGTAACGGGGCTTAATAAGTGTGTTAAAACCATGAATGAAAAACCTGTGATGTATAGATGGTAAGAGGGGATGCTTAGAGCTGCCGAAACAATCTCCCCTAGGGATCCCAAGTCCTGACATGAGTGGCTTATTTGTACTAAGCAGTGGCTTGGGAACTTGCATCAGAATCCCCTAGAGGTTGGGGGAGGGCTATTAAAACACTAAGTCCCGCCCCCAGGGTTTCTGATTCAGTAGGTCTAGGATGGGACTTGAAAACACGCATTTCTAACAAGCTCCCAGGTGATGGAGATGCTGCTGGTCCAAGGACCACACTTGGCGAACCTGTGTATCAACATATCAGAAGAGGCACCGTGTTAACAGCTGCAAGGACTTCTCACCCCCTGCTAGCTTTTCCTGACTTTGCCCATTGCATTCCGGGGCCAGGGGGCTCTGAGTATCCCCTGCTGTGTCCCTGAGGCTGGAGCTGTGGCCTGGGTACTCGAAGTTTCTGGATGAGGTGAACTGCTCATCCTCTCCTTTAACCAGGGCTTCTCCCTCTCTGCCAGGCTGGCCTCTCTCTGCCCCTCCTCCCAGCTTATCCACTCCACTGGCCTGCCTTACCTGGTCTTCATTTTCAATCGGTGCCCACTTATTCTTTTTTTCAAGCCATGGTCCCTGCTGGCTGACCCTGTTCTTTCCGCTAGACCTCAGTGAGCACTGCCTCCCTCCTCGTACTTCATTCCCTGCTGGAGAATCGTTGGGCACTTGAAAGGTGGGGAAGAAGGAATTTCGGAGGAGGGTGCTGTCAGGTGGTAGGTTGGAACTTTTTCTCCAGGGCCTGAGAATGGGGCGCCATGGTCCAGGACGAGGCCTGAGGGCCGGCCTCCTGAGGTTGGCTGGCACCAGCTGGGCTCTCTGACTCCCCCGCGGCAGCACCCCTCCAGCTCTGTGTCCCCTTCCTGTAGGAACTTGGGTTCTGCTAGTAGGGCTGCTGGGCATCAGGCTCACCAGGACATGGAAGGTGATCCGATCACAGTGTTCCTGGCTGGAGGAGAGCAGGGCAGCCCTGTTCGTATATCGGTCCCCACCCTCATCCAGGTGCGCTCGTGGCGTGTACCGCCTCTCATCCATGGTGGCATTGTACCTGATGCCTAGAGTGGGGAGAGGCCAAGACCATGAAGGTGAAGTCACATTTCCATCCAAGACTGCTTCTCATTTAAAATAGCCTCTGGAAAGTCATCCTCCTCCAGGAAGCCTTCCAGTCTGGCCAGGAAGGAGCTGCTCCTCTCCCCTCAGGAGGCCCAGTGTGGGCAGGAAACTCCCAGGCAGAGAGCAAGCAATGCCGTGAGAAAGAAGAAAAGAAAGAAACTGGAGAGTAGAGGGAGGTAGGAGGAGGAGAAAGGGAGCTGGGCTCACAGTGAAAGGAGAGAGGCAGAAATGTGACTGGTAGAACAGGAGAGAAGACAGGCCAAGGGGTCAGGGTGATGCCTGTTTGAGCCCCTCCTGGAGTCAACATGACTTCCCAGCTCTCTCCCTTGGCTCTGGGATCCCATCACGTCTGGTTCACAGGCTCTGCAGGTGGCAGGTCCCATCACACTAAGGAGGGTGGGCCAGCCCCCACCAGCTTCCCCCCAACTCCTCAAACTTAAGACTCTGTTCTGGGGTTAAAGGTCCCCAGCCTCCTCCCCTTCAACGAGGCTGATCTCGTGTCGATTCCAGGAAGGGCTCAGTCCCTTCTCCTGTAACCCAGCAGGCCCTTTGTGCATGCCAGGTCCTCGCATCCTTCTCCCTTCACAGGGAGAAGTGGAAAGAAGGGCACAGTCCCCCAGGGCCTGACTTTGTCCTCCTCTTGCCCTGGACACCCGTTTCTGCTTCACCTGGTTGGCCCTGCTCCTTGGCTGAGAAGCTCTCCGTAGTCCCCATTTCCTGCACAGGCCCAGCCAGGTCCTAGCCAGGTCCTAGAACCAGCAGCTGTCACTTCCTAGAGCTGCCTGGTCCCAAGGCTGCCATGAGCAGGTGTCTGACCCCAGCCTTGACTAAAAGTGGAATGATGGACCCTCAGAAGGAAACCGCCCGCTACAGACTCACTCCTACTCTGAGTAGTGACCACCACTACCTGGGTCTACATTCACCTGCTCGCCTGGTTTCCAGCACCGCCCCCTCCCCTCACCCCGGTCTGACTCTTTCTCTGCATCCAGGCTGACTTAACGGCTTTCACACCCCAGTTTATTCCACTGCTTCCAGTCCTCTGTTCTGATGCAAACTGCATCCCAACTATCCCTTTCTTCTCCTGGCCTTGCCCTCAGTCGCCCTGGCTTACTGCCATCCACACTGGCATGATATCCCCTCTCTGTCCCTTGGAATTGGAGCACCAAATGGGTATCCAGCAGTCATCAAAGTGTCCCTAGGTGTGACCTGGCACTTAACACCCAGGTTTTGAAGCAGAGCAATACGAAGTCCATGGGGGAGAGAGGGGCCCGGTTTACCGACTGTTGCTGTTTGAAAATGGGGTGCCAGGAAGACGGGAGTGAAGCAGAGGAAGGCGGCCAGGCAGGTGGCATCTCTGCCGCTGCGTTTGCAGTCCCTGTGGAAGATGTTGATCTTGGCCGGCTCAAAGCGGAGGCTGGCATTGATCTGAACCACGGGGCGGGACCTGGAGAAGAAGGGCGTGTAGCTGGGGCAGGGTGGACCCAAGGCGGCCCTGCTGTGACCTGGAGGAAAGGTGGAGGGCTAGATGGGAGTGGAATCTGCAAGACCACCACTGGAGGGCGAGGCAGGGTGTGGAGATTGGGGGGTGGGTTTGCAGAGGAGCCCCAGCTGTTGAAGGATTGGGCAAAAGGTGCATAGGTGATGAGGGGTGGGCTCAGCGAACTCTGTGACCCTTGAGGCAGCCCTTCCTTGTCTTCCTTGCTATGGACCATACTGGTTTCCTTTTGCCTCCTCATCACTTTTAGGTCAGTGGTTCCCAACCTGGATAAACAGTAGAATAACCTGGAGAGCTTTAATAAAATCCTGGTGCCGAATTTTCACTCCAGGTCAAATTAAATCAGAATCGGCATCACCGTGTCTTAAAGAGGAGCTTCTATATTTTAATACCGTGGCACATCTCCGGGGGATCTGTGAAAATGCAGATCCTGATCTGATAGGTGGGCACAGATGCTGCTTTTCCAGCAAGCTCTACGGTGCTGCTGCTGCTGCTGCAGCACTTGGTCTCTGGACCAGACTTGGAAGAGCTTGGGGTTGAGGCTCTCCAGGCGATTGCAGTGTGCAGCCACAGGAGGCAACCAGTCCCTGTACTAGAGATTCTGCCCCATGCACCCGACACTACCCACCCAGCAGCCAAGAAAACAGAAACTTCCTCTTCTATTGGTCTAAGGCAAACATATTCAGGGAAGGAAATGCATTGTGTTTCCAAACCATGCATTTGTATAAAACGAAATAAGTGTAGTGTGATTTAGATGCTTCAGAGTGTCAGCGCAATGGTCTGTCCTGACACTCTGCTCTTTTTGGCACAAGGGGAGGTGCTGCCTCTTCTGCGCTGTGGAGCGAAAAGGGTGACCTTGGGTCTTGGCCCCATTGGTTCCTCCTGGGACCTTGGGCAGGTCACATGATCTCTCCCATGGGAATTGTAAGGCTCAAAGCAGATAAATGAGACAGTGTAGAGTGCTGTGCAAACGTAATAGTTTATACCAGTGGTTCTCAAACTCAGCTACCCATCGGTAACAAACACCGGTGGAGTCTTTGAAAACTACCACCTGCGGGCCGCTCCCCCAGAAATTCTGCTTTAAGTGGTTTGGGTAAAGCCTGGGCTGTGAGAGTTTGAAATGGGCAGTCAGTCCCGTGTGGGACCCAGGGGACTGGACCATACAGCCTCCCCAGTGGGCCCTGTCCACAAGTTCATCACCACTCAGGGCTCTGGAGGAAAGCAATCTGTGCATTAGATATATACGCTTTCCTACTGGCAGAGCAGGGAGATCTGTTCCTTTAAGCAGCTGGAAAGGCTGAAGTTGAGAAAATGCCTAAGTGGCCAGAGCTTTTAGGGTAAATTCTAAGAAAGGATTTTTGACACTAAATGCTCAAAAATCTTAGAACTCCCTTGAGAAGAGGGATTGGAACTTGAGAATAATTCACAGTCATTTCATACAAAGGAGATTTGTAATCACGATGGGGTAAGGACAGGGTGAGTTTGGCTGACAGTGATCAAAGACGAGGGGCAAAGATCCCGAAGCCTCGCTTTTAAACCCTGTATCCATTGTGAGTCTCAGGAGAGCCCAAGAGTCAAGAAAAGCGAAGGAACCAACCACAAAATCACAGCGTTGCCAAGGCCGCCCACCGCCAGGTCGACAAGCCCGTCCTCATTGAGGTCCAGTTGCCCGTGGAGGCTGCAGCCAAAATACTGGAGGCCGGGAGCCAGCTCTGAGGCGGCGATTCTCTAGGGAGTAGGAGGGAAAAGCTGGGACCAGACACCGTTAGAACCGTGTGGGGCGTGGCCACCCTACACAAATGGGAACCCTGGAGGGAGCTGTTTGAAACCATCAGGATGCTTCTCCAGCCCAAAGCTATCTTCTGGCCTGTGCTGGCACCCGAAATTTCTACCATGAAGCCAGACTTTTGGACTAAAATATTGTGTCTGAAAGAGTTCTTCATTCAGTGTAAGTATATGTTACCTGGCAGGTAATCCAACTAGTATCTCTAACCACGGTATGTTGACTACATTACTAATAACATATTGAGCAAAGATAATGACCCTGAGGGGATGGGACCCGGGCTGGGTCACTTTCAAGGGGAGCAGGGTGTCCGGCATGAAGTGTTTCTGGAGAAGAGCGAGCCCAGATAGGAGTTCTCTGCTGCAGTCAGGTGCATGAACGCACAGGGAGGGGTGAGGTCCGGCCCCTGGGGCTCTGCTGTTGTTGCCGTAAGCAGGGGGAGGGCGCCTGTTTTTCCTGAAGAAACATGCGCCCACTTTACAGCTTTGACACAGGCCAGTAGAGCTTGGAGACGGGAGCCCTTTCCTGGGCAAGGACACAGTAGACAATCCTGAGCCCAGTGGCCGAGCCCGAGCTATAGGGACTGTAGGTCGCAGCTCCACCCATTGGTGCTACCTGCTTCGGCGTCTTTAGGAGGCTGCCTCGGAGGCCGTGGAAGACGTAGATGGCCCCTTCGTGGTTGTCCTCCAAAGGCGCTCCCACCACCACGTCGTTGTAGGAGTCTTGATTGAGGTCCCGCACCGAGACAATGGCGGACCCGAATCGGGCATTCTGGTAACTGTGGGAATCCCTCAGTGTTCCGTTGTAAACAAACCGGTTCTGTAAAACCGGGCCAGGAAGAGGTTCAGGGGGACTTGGCAAGGGCCCTCAGGGCCACGGTCCCCTCTGGCCTGTAGTGTCCTTGCTCCACCCATCTTCCCCAGCATCGCCTCTCTGGCTACAGAAGCCCAGTGACAGAGAAGCTTCCTAGCCTCCCCTGCCTGTCTCAGCAGGCAGGTGCTGGCCTCTCTCGTGACTCAGTTTCCCTTGTAGATGAGGGAGTGAAGGCAGGGACCAGGCGCGCCTGGGAGGCTGCCAGCCCCACACAGCAGTACCTGTCTCAGGTTGTAGACGTATACCCTGCCTCGCTCTCGGCCCTCGCTGAAGTACATGGGTGCGCCCACCAGCAGGACATCAGTCACGCCGTCCCCATCGATGTCCACTGAGGTGATCTCACTCCCGTAGTAAGAGCCTATCTGCGGCACAGGGACGGGAGAGGGCTGTGGGACTGGGCTGCGGAGAGGCCTCGCCTCACTGGTGCAGGCGAACCAACGGCAGCCTTTGACTCGGGAGTTTGGGTGAACACACGAGGAGGTCCTTCCCTGATCATGCCTCCCCCCACCAAGGAGTGGACTTGCCGCATCAGTTTAGTTGGTTTGTCCTTCCTTCCCTGTTTTTTCCCTGTTAGTCATCTCCACCCCACTCCTCTTTCTTTCCAGTGTTCAGTTTTATCAATTGCCATTTATTCTGTTTGTAATTGATGCATCAGAATGGCAAAAAATGAACATATGAAAAAGGGTGTAAAGAAAATAAAAGTCACCCATTGTTCAAACATCCAACTACTGTGAGTGTTGTAGTGTATTTTCTCCTGGTGTGTGTTCTCTAGAGCGTGTGCCCTATCTGTGTGTGTACATATGTTTTTTTCCAATCTGGAATCATGCTATGTATGTATGCATCGTTTGCATACTGATGGATCGTGAGCTTTTATTAATTTTTCTACTCCACGAGCACTGGTGATTCTATACTATTCAAAGTCACGCCCATGCCCAGTGTGTTTAATCAGTCCTCTATCGTTGAACATTCAGCTGGTTCAGTTTCTACTGTCACAAATAACTATGGGAGTAGCACCTTGTGTGGTGAATTGTGACTTCTTTGCAGCATGTGACCCTTCACTGGGTTCCTCTCCCACGCTGGGTGCCACATTCCCCACTTCGGTGAGGGCGCCGTCTACCCACTCGATTGGAGGATCCCCCCAACCCCGCTCCACCCTTTACCTTACCCTCTCCATCCTGCAGCCTCCCAGGGAGTCCTGCCTGGTGTTTGCCAAACATGGCCCCAATCCTTCTGTTTCCCTCCTCTGGTGCCTCTTCCCCAGGTCAGGTACCACCCAGAGGCCTCCCTGCCTCTGGGACAGCCCACCTCCGCAGGCAGCCAGAGAGGCCTCCTAGCAGCTGACCCTGTTGCTTCCTCGGTTTTGGGAAGAAGTGCAAACTGCAGCGTGACCTTGCTGGACCTGACTCCCTCCCTCCCGCCCCAGCCTCCGGCCCCCACGTCTGGCTCTCAGACCCCCTCCTGCCACACCCAGTGATTTCTCTTCTCCCAAAGGCCCAGGCCCTGGCTGGGTTTCAGGCTTCCCATGGCACAAACTTTTTTCTTGTTGGCACTTCTCTCTTTTCCTCCCTCCCCGTGAGTGTCTGCCATCCCTTAGGTCACTCCCTCCGCAGGTGCCTTATGAGGGTGGGCACTGCGCCTGCTGGGTCCTCTGCAGGCCTGGAGGCCCTGCCTGGCACACAAGAGGCACTTGGTAAATGTTCATTGGATTAGCGGGTCACCTAGGAAAGGGAAGGAGCCCTGCCCAGGGACAGGCCCTGCATGGCCTTTACAGCCTCAGGTCGGCACGCGTGAGTCGCGTGGTCCTCATCTGAGAGGGAAGGAACTGAAGAGAGAATTTGGGTCACTTGTCCAAGGTCGGAAGGCTGGTCATGGCCAAATGGGCTGGAACTCAGGTCTGTTTGATACCCGAGCCCTGACTCTCCCTCCCCCAGTCATCTCCTGGCTTAGGGTGCTTTCAGAAGCACGAAGAGCTTTTCACTGAAGAGAAAGATAAAAATACAGAAGAGGGAGAAAAAAAATCATAAGCACTGGGTGGGGGAGGGAAGCGATCTGCTTGCCTAAAGTAATTAAGAGGCAGACAGCAAATAAGGGGGGAGAGAGGGAGATTGTCCAAATATGTGGCCTCAGCTATGTGGGTCATGGTGATTTAGAATCCACTTAATTTAGCTGCCCTCAGCACTGTGGTTTCTCCTTCGGATGTTGGAGGCGGGGCTGGGCAGTAAAAATGTCATAAATTCATCAGCAAATTCCCCTCAGCTCTCAAGCTCTATCCTTGGATTCCCTGGGGGGACTGTGGGTGGGGAGGGTGGAGACCGGGGAACAGAGCAGTGCCCTGGGTCCCCCATAGAACGATGGCTTCCTATGGCTGGAGGGGTTTAGGTTAGACCCAGTGAGGAGCTTGTCCTCATGGTGGCAGGCCAAGGGCAGCAGACGATGCAGGAGATAGGGCTGTTCCCAGGCTCTGGAGAGCTGAGGGGGAGCTGGGAATGACAGTAAGGACTGGGACGGGGCCCAGCCTAGGCTAGGGTGCCATGGATGCTGGATGCTGCCGGTCAGAAGGGGCCGAGGCCTGGTTTGGGGATTGTTTGGGAGTCAGGAGGTGGCATAATGCAGACAACCCCACCAAGAGTCCTGGATTCTAACTTGACCTGGCCATGTATCCACTCCACAACCTTGGAAAAGCTTTGTTGCTTCTTAGGACCACAGTTTTCCTCAGCTGTTGAAGTGACTTTTCTGTTTTCTGAGCTTTTTACCACCAGTGACTCTGTCATAGCTTTCTAATTTGCATTCATGACCATCCAACACGAGACTCTTAGCAGCACGGTCTGGTTGTCCACCACATCCCCAGCGGGGCCGTAGCATCGGCCGTGGCGTTGTTCTGCATTGTTACCATTCCAGAGAAAGGGAAGAAGCTGGCACCTTGCCGAACCCATGGGGCCTTGAGTGGGTGGATGCACAACTCCTGGCAGCATGAAGGTGGCTTGAAGAACATGACTGCCCCTCAGGCACCCTGGTAGCCCAGGCCTTAGTCTGGATGCGGCCTCCAGCCTTGGACTCTAGACACGATCAGGGAAAAGCTGGCAGTCATGAGCAGAGGTCCGCAAAATGGAGGTGAGCAAGCTCTCCAGCTTCTCCTTGCTGCGGCGGGGACCAGGGCCTGGCTTTCTGGGGATGGGCCAGGCCAGCTGCAAGGCTGGTGTGAAGGAGATACATGTCCCCCAACCAGGAAAGATGTTCATGGGCCTGGGACCATCCTACTGAGAGGGAAGAGATGGCCTCCAGAGACCCCTCCAGCCCAGCCTTTCCCTTTTGTCCAGCCTCCTTTGTCCCCCCACCCCAAAACTCCCCCTTTGTTACCTGCTCGCCCCGCAAGGCCTGGTGGATGGTGAGACTCCGATTGTTGTGCATGGTGAACAGGATGGCTTTGCCCGTGTGGTTGAACCGGGGGGCTCCAGCCACGTACACCCGCCCCTGCCTGGAGGACACGACCGACGTGACTGTGTACCCTGCCACAGGAGGAAACAGGCTGGTCTCTGGCCCCACGTGCTCAGCAGGCCTTGCCAGGGGCCCCCGAATGGCTCAGCTGTGCCAGCGGGCAAGCCGGCACAGGGAGTGCATTCAGCGCAGGCTGGGCAGATGCGATAACGCAGGGCAGTCCTTCCCAGGCCTGTACCCTATGCCCCGGCTGGAGGAATAAAGGAAGCCAGCTGGGGCCACTAAAGGGCATAGCTGACCTGGAATGTACACAGCCCCTCCTTCACCTGCAGGCTTGGTTTTTGACCCCCACCAGTTGTCTCCTGGGGACCAAACAGTGTCCTTTTCATTCCCACAAACCTCTGCTAAGTGGCTCGTGAAAACTAGTGTTGTCTGTGTGGGTATAAGGGCCTCAGGGATTCTTGTAGCCCCAACGCTTTGCAGACTCAAAGGAGGGAGCTCCCAGGCTCCTCTCAGGCCATACATAGGCCACGCAAAAGAGGAAGAAATGGAAACCCACAGGCTCTTTGGAAAGGCGCCAATCTGTGTTCTCAGGATGGCATTGCCCGATCATTGCCCTCCCGAGTTGCCCACCCAGCACCTGCAAGGTGAGCGTGTAGCACCTTCAGGCAACTCTCCTGAAAGTGGGGCAGGTGCGTGAGCCGAGACTTCCACTTCCTGCCAGACGATCTTGAACTGCGTCCCAGTTTTTAGAAGGTGTCAGGCCTGTGGGCAGTTCCTGGGGCATTTCTGGGGGATGGATGTCTCTTTCTGCCATGTGCGCACATGTGTGTCACACTGTCACTCGGGTCCTACTGGTTGGCCCCAGAGTGGCTACAGGAGGCACAGATGAGCTGATTCAGTTGCGAGGAGCTGGGGAGCAGCAGGCTGTCTACTTTGGCTCCAGGCACAATTTTTTTCTCTTTGAGGTATGTTCTGGGAAATGGGGCTTGAAAGGCCAGGACATTGCATGGGGGCCACTGACATGGCTGTGTATTTAGCACAACCATAAATACCTGTATTATGGGCCTTGTGACGTGGAGCAGACATTGCTTCTGAGCTGAGCCCTCAGTGTCACCACTGGGAATGGTTCCAGTAAGCCTAGACCTTGTGGACTTCTGCACAACGGGGGATGGGTGGTGGTGGGAGGGGCCTGGGGGCCAACTGTGGTGGGGCAGGCGTGGGCTGACCCCCGCAAGCTCCAAGCAACATTGAGAACTTCCTGCTTCCATCAGTCTGTTGGTCATGGCTTCAGTTTCCATGTGGCTCTTTGGCCAGCAGGGAGGGCCACCCTGAAAGCTGAACCAGCCTCCCTGAAGGCCTGACAAGAGGACCTGGGCCAGAAGGCCACACAGCTTCCTTGGGGTGGAGGCAGAGAGCCTGGCCTCCCAGTCCTCTTCCTCCATACCCCTTCTCTCTCCGAGCATGTAGGGAGAAATCTTCCCTATCCACCCAAGGTGGTGACTGTGGGTAAGGCCAGACAGCTGGGCTTAATGAGGGGCCTTTGGCCTGGCCCCACCCACCAGGGTCTTCTGGGAGGGGGAGGAGCGTCTAGAAGCAACCCCTGAGCATACTGCAGGTAGAGGTGCACGGCTCGTCATTTATTCCACCTACTTGCTTGCTGGGCGTGGTGGGCGCCAGTCTGAAGAGGTGATGGCCCTGACTGGTGCTTGAATCAGCACTGAACGCTCATGTCGTGTGTGGGCGAGTTCTGGCTCCCCGGGCGCCCCTCCCTGCCTGCCGCCCTTCACCCGCCCTTGCTCTGGCTCTCACCCAGATACGCTCCGTGGTTCTTGAGCTCCTCGGGGAACTCCTTCAGGTAGGACTCTCGGAGAGGAATGACCTTCCCACCACCGGTCTCCTTCAGCACGGCTCCGTTCCAGTCATAGGCACCGACGGCTCCCAGCAGAATCCCATCCTGGCATTGGGGAGGGGACACACATCAGCTCTTGCCCCCCAGGTGCCCCTCTCTGGGAAGCCACACTAGGTCCTCCACCATGAGGCATCTGCCAGCCACCCTGGGCACCTTCTCCTGGATTTGTATTTAACAGCCCAACTTATAGCCAGGATCTTCGGCTTTTGAACGAGACGAGGACTCATTTCCTTGTTCAGAGCCAACTTAACACCCAGGCATTTTTGTCTCAACTCTTCCTTAGAGCAAAACAGGTCAAGCAAATCCCAAGGATGGGATCTTAGGAGAGAAAGAACGTTCTAGAAAGAAACTTCAAATCCACGACCAAACTTCCATTAGTCTTTGGGCTTCAGAACCCTTCCAGGAAATCTCTTGTCACTGTTCCTTCCTTCTCACACCCCTTCACGCTGTGCCCTCGCGCTTGGCCTCCTTCCACATTCCTTTGTAGTGTCTGAGTTGCTTCCCTGGGTGTAAATCCTATTTCTTATTTTTTAAGTAAAAATTCACTGTTTACTTCTTGCCAGACACCTCATGGAGCTCAGAGACCCTAAGTGAATAGACAGATAGACGTGGCAGTTGCAAACTGGGATGAATGAGATGAGGGAGGCATAGGTGCCTCAGGGAGGTTTCATTTGGATTGAGAGGGAGGTCAGCAAATGGACCTGAACTAGTGGGTACAGGAAGACAAACCGTGTTTTGAACAAGTGGTGCTTACCCAGACGCTGGGAGGGGGTGGGGCAACTTGTGCAAAGGTCCTGGGGCTGGAGAGAGTTTAGAGCCTCTGGTTTTAAGGAACGGAAGGCTGTTTGATGGGTCTGGAACAGTGAGCGAGAGGGGCAGAGTGGTTCAAAACGAGGCTGGACAGATGGGCCAAGGTCATCCATGACCACCAGCACCCTGAGGACAGAGCTTGTCATTAGTTGTAAGGTAAGTGGATGTTGCAATTCTTGGGCAGGAAGATAGGAAGCTCTGACTCCTGGAGGTGAAGTCTCCATGTGACTGAGACCAGGGTCCTTTCCTGAGGACTGGGTCTGCTCACACTCTGGGCTGCACCTACACCCTATCCACTACTGTCCCACCTCCTTAAACAATCCAAGGAACTAGTGGGTGCAGGAAGATGAACAGCAAGCACTTAGAAGAGGAAGAGAAGTTATTAGGGGCAATGAGGGACTGTAAGAGTGATAGAAGCAGGGAGGGGCTGCCTTCCTGAGTTACACTGGTGATTAGGGCTGAAGGGTGGGGAAGCAGCTTTGGGCGGTTAAATCACTAGCTGGTGAAGTCACCTTTCTCCCACTGCGCCTCCCAAAGCCTGCTCATTTTCTGGATTTGAGGTTCCCCCACCACTTGGGGCCCACTGCACTGAATCCCCCCTCACCCTCAAAGCAATGGTGCCAATAGAAAAATGTGATTCTGGCCTTGGGACAGTCGGAGCCAACTAAGCACACAGGCAGGGTCGCCCTGCACTACTGTTGGTCTCAGAGGAGGGGCAAGATTGTGAACCTTAAGCACACTTTTCTTGCTCATTGCCAAGGTGTCACTTTAAAGACTAAAGTTGGTTTTATCAAAGGCCAACGTTCTAGAGGTAGAATGGACAGTTCTGACAGTGTTTCCACGGCTATAAACAAACTGGTCTGGAGGGAGTCTGAGGCACTTGGTTGTGTCTAACGTCATGCTTTCTGATTAGCTTTCTTCCTCCTACTCTGTTTGAGCCTCTGCCTGGGGGAGTCTGATGATCTACGGGGACCAGGATTGGGGCCAGGTGCTCAGGACTCTGCCCACAAAGTCACCGCCAACAGTCCCAAACGTGGGTGTGCTCCATTCTTTTCAGAACACTTTCTCATCCAATCACCCGTTTGCATGAGGCCAGAAGGACAGATGTATTATCTGCTCTTGTGTAAGGAGCATCTGAAGTTCAGAGAAGGAAAGGGACTTGCCGAAGGTCACACAGCAAATCAGAGGCAGAGCTGGGACTTGGATCAGGGAGGTGGGTTGAGGAGAAGAGAGAACACCCATCTGCTTCCCAGAGGCCTCTGGGTCCTGCTTCCAGCTTTCCATCTGAGCTCTGCTCTGGGGGGAGTGCAGTGTTTGGGCGTCAGCTCTCTAACCCTTTCCTCCCTCTCTCTGCCTGCTGAGTTCAAGTTTGCAACTACAGATCAGGCTTTTCTGCTTCATGGAGAAACTGTGAAGATGAATTTTTGGCTTTGCAGATGACTGGAGTCCTCTTCGATGTACCGAGAAGCGGGGGCTCAACCCAGTGCCTGGGAATCCTCTGGGGAACCCGATGCTGACTCAGTACATGTGGAGCTTGGGGATTCCCTGGGGGCGTCTGGACCTGTCTGCATGGGCCAGGGGATGGCTCACAGGCTCTCACCTTATGTCATTTTACCTTGGTAATGGCTGCAGGCTTGTGGTCCCCATGGGAAGCCCCTTCCGGGGAGGGGTCTGCTGGGGGCTGGGAGAGCCCCTCTGAGGACAGGTGCACTGTGAGGAGAGGACTGGCTGAGAGCATAAGTGAAGGCCACCAGAGCCAACTTCACTCTGTCACAATTTTTTCCCAGCTGTGGGAGCCCAGGCATTCGGAGTTTGGAAAAGATCTCGAAGCGTATGGCCCAAGTCTTGAGAGAGGAAGCCAGGCCAGCAGGCCCAGCTGGAAACAAGCAGCAGGTCTCCCACTCCAGGTCTGGCACCTGCTCCCTGATCTGTGGCCTCCTTTCCTATGGGGCCCCCTGGGCTCCCACCGGACATCAGCAGGGTGTGCCTGGGGCCCTTGCACAGATGGGTCCTTGGCACAAGCTGACTTTCCTGGAGCTCGGTGCAAAAACAAGGATGCATACTTGGCGGCCCTCGGAAGTCCCGAGGCCCAGTCTGTGCCCTCCCTGAGGAGGACCTGCCCCTGTCTGCGTTTGAGCACGGTGCCCACTGTCAGGTCCTGCCAGCTCAGCTCTTCCCTGCCTTCTGACTTGACCTCCGCAGCAGCCTTGCCTTCCCAGACAAGCTGAGTGTTCCCCGGGCTGTGGCCCTATCTCCCCAAACTCCACGCTCCAGTCACCCATGTTTCCAGCCCTGGAAGCAGGGTAACCTAGGGCAGTGGTGGCCAACTGGGGGGTGTTCAGCCCCCAGGCAACATTTGGCAATGCCTGAGAAGAGTTTTGGTTGTCGCAGCTGTGGGTGGTATTGGGGTTGCTTATGGCATCTGGTGGGTAGAGGCCCGGGTGCTGCTGAACAGCTACTGTGCATAGCACAGCCCACAGCATAGAAGCCTCCAGCCTGGATCATCAATGGGCCAAGGCTG
>VMDR010017736.1:0-19798 GCA_007922815.1 Macrotus californicus
AGCATAAATGGTAGGTAGAAGATAGACAGGGGGAGGTTAAGAATAGTATAGGAAATGTAGAAGCTGAAGAACTTATATGTATGACCCATGGACATGAACTAAAGGGGAGGAATGCAGGTGGGAGGGGGTGTGCAGGGCAGAGGACAATAAAGGGGGGGAGATGGGACAACTGTAATAGCATAATCAATAAAATAAATATTTTTTTAAAAAGCACACAATGAATCAGATCCTAGATAGTTAAGTCAGATACTCTGGAGAAAGAAAGAACTCATGACAAAGACTCCAGGACAAGGAAGAATGCTGCATAACATTGGTAGTCCATGCAAAATAGCACGGTGGTGAGCCTAAGAGATAATTCAGGCTAAGACGTAAATACTTAATAAACAAGTGCCAGGTGCCAGGGACTCTCCTGGGCACTTTCATGGACATTTTCTCATTCAGTCCTCATAATAACTCTGTGAGGGAGGAAGTTTTGTCACCTTTGCACAAATGAAGACACTGAGATTCGGAAAAACTAAGTAACTTTCCTGAGACGTAGTTGTATGCTATCTGTGTTTTGAGTCTTCTCCTTTTTCTTTTATATCACAGCTAAGGTTCATACTTTCAGATATTGAAAGCTTTCCAGACTACTAATAAAATGCAAGATAATAATAACAACAACAATAGGAATAATAAAGATATCATGAACTCTGCCAGGTCACTTTGGCTGAAATTTTCACTTGATATTGAGGACCTTCAGGGTAGGATGTAATAGATACCCAAAACCAGGAAAAAGCAGAAAAAGAAGTAGAAGATACCAAAGACAACTCTTGAAAGGAGGGGCTGAAGTTGTTTATAGCAACTCTGTCCATGCTAAGGTCAGAATCAACCCTGAATAACAAGCTGGTGGTACTCCTGTCCCTGGAAGGCACACTCCTCGGTGAGTGACAGGCAATGCAGCTCATGTATGCTTCCTGATGTCAGGCTGCTTGGATCCAAACTCCAACTCCATCTCTTCCCAGCTATGTCACTTTTTAACTATATTACCTTGGGTGAGGTATGAAGTGGCCAGATGCAAACCAAGAGACAGAAGAGGGAAGGGTTCCCTGGGGAGAAATAGCAGGTCATGCACAGCCACTCAGGGGAAGCCCCTGGGTCCCATGAGGCAGAGGAAGAGGGAAGCTGTGCACAAGTGTCCTTATGGTGGCTTCTTTAGGAAAGGAAGGGAGACACAGAGTAAGCAGGTGTAGGATTGGCTAATTTTAGGATTAGCTCTGGAATATAGGTGCTGTTCCAGGTTACCTGGCCCTGGGGCAACTAAGGTGGATACATTGGCCTGGAGGTATTTGGAATGTGGACTTAATTGTCTGCTCAAGAAGGAGAACTAACTAGCTTCTAGTCAGGGTCTCAAAATTGATCAAGACAACATTTTAAAAGCTATAGTGGACTAGCCTTAAAAACGAAATCTCTGGACCCCCATTTTCTTATCTGCAAAATATACCCCATAGGATTATGTGAGAATTAAATATGAAAATAAATATAAAGCACTTAGTTGGTACCAGGAAGAGCTCAATAAAAGCGTTTATTTTAAAAAAGGATGTTATTAAGAAAATCATTAAGAAAGTCCTAAAAAGGACTGGGCTTTTTACAACCAGGAGCTCGCCATGGCCAATACTCTGTTCTACCTAAATTGGCCTCACCCGCAGTTTCTACTCAGCTGCTCTGCTCTTTCCATGGCAGCACTTCTGATTGGCTATGGGCTCTGTAGCTCATTGACTGGCTGGCCAATGATCTATGAGGTCACCTGACACAAAGCCCAATTAAGCTGATGGCTATTAGCACAGCCAGTCAGATTGGCTTCCTCTGGGGTATGACCCATAAAAAAATGAAGAGGATCAGTTATGTGAGAGGGAGAAGGTAATGGAGTTGAGAGAAGAGAGATGCAAAGCCATCATTAGGGAGAAATCTTGTGGACCAGGAGAGATGGATGGCACAGGATTTTTTTCTAGAACTACCTTAAATCCTGTCAGCTTTTCTGCTTCCACTCCTAGAGTCATCATTTCATTTTTCATGTTTTTCCTCAGCAGATGCAAAATGGGATGTCACTCCCACATAAAACCAAAGGGAAGTCATGTGAATGTCATTTCAGCCCCATCTTTAATTTGCTTTGGACTGGCTGCACACCCTCTCTGAGTCCTGGTCTCTTCACCTGTAAAACTCCAAGGCCTGGACATCCCACAAGATTCTGGTGTTCCCCTAATGGTGGCCAAAGCCACTAGAGGATGAGTCTTTGGAATCAAGTAGGAACCACAAAGTGGAGGTGTCCTATTTCCTTGGCCTCTGGGCAGGACTATCTCGGTGGTTCGGCCCTGTACTCACTGGTGCCTGGAGAAGAAGTAGAGATGTATCACCAATCCAGGAAAGGGAGACAAATATAGCCCTGGTTGGATTAATATCCCCAGAATTACTCATGTCTCCTTCAAAGTGAAGCAAAGATCATGTGCCACCTGACAACCACCCATCTGGCCTGAGAAGAGTTGCCATATGGACGGTCCTCGCTGCTAATTATAGTTAAATTCCAAAGGGAGGGGTTCCAGTATAGAGCCTTGTCAGATCAGAAGTGCCTTGGTTCCCCTTTTCCAGGATTTCAGCAGAAAGATTGTGAACTTACTTTGCTCACACTTGCCCAGGCACATTCAGACATGCCATCCAAACTTTCCAGAGTCAACTTTCTCCACCTTGGAAGTAGAAGAATAATACTCTTCCCCCTGAATGTTAAAAACGGTTAACAACAGTGGCCTCTATATCAAGTAAAGAGTCAGTCAAGACCCTCGATCATAGAGGAATCCAAGGAAACAATCAATACTTTCAGAAATTCGCATTTGGTGGTTCCTATTACGAACTCTTGTTTCAGTATACCAGAATTTATACAAAAGATGCAAAGATATTTATTTTTGCTAGTCCCAGGCCAAAAGCACCCAATGAATCATTCTGATCCCAGAAAGGAAGCTCCCTTGTTGAAAGAATGTGGCGACCTAGGTATTGCTTTCTTAACTTAGTTGGAGATCACTTTCTCTCCATCCCAAGAGGACAAACAACTTGAGAGATAAGAACGTATTTCCTACAGTAGAGCTGTCAATTTAGCTATGGACCAAATGTTCAGTGGGGGATTCAGTTTTGGGTGAAGGGAGGTGGAATATTCAACTTGTGGATGAATATGTGCTTTCATTCTGTCTGCATTGCTTTGTCCACCCCTGACCCTGGTTCTCCAAGCACCACTAGCTCCTTCACACACATCATCAAAGTAGGACTACTTTCCCAAGGTAGCTCACATTTCCATGCCCTCAGAAGCCAGGTAAGCAATATAAATAACTAAAGTAGAACGGGTATAAGAAAAATCACAAGGCTCTTTCACTGTTCATTAATTCACATCTTTATGAAAAGGTGATTCACATCTACCTTGGAAGAAGAAAACCCATGGGATTTTTCCTTATAGCAGCACGAAGGATCTCATTGAGTTGCAGGTAAGAGAGTCCTACTAACAAGAGATTAAACAAAACATAGGAATTCAGTGAAAGGCTGGTGGTGAGGGGCTTCCATGCAATCTAAAGAAACAATTAAAAATAAAATTAAAAAAGAAAGAAAAATAGGCTTTATGAAGAATGGAGGTGAAGACCAGGACAACTCTCCCATCTCAGCAGCTATGATATGTGGACTTTTACCCTGTAGTTGTCTACCCAGCCCTGGTACTTATTCATTCAATAGCAAGTATTTATTGAGCATCTGTTATGTGCCAGGAACTGTGCTAGGTACTGGGGACACAAAAGTGAGCAAAAGTAAAAATGACTTCACTTCCAGGCTCAATTGAGCCTGGACTCTGTTGGGAGATATGGCCATTAATCAAACAGTTACATATACTGATATATAGTGACTAGTGTTAGGTCAGAAAGGCCCAGCATGCAATAAAAACCCACAGTGGACAAATTTGACCCTGTCAGGAATGTGAGAGAAAGTAACCATGGAAATGATACCAGAAAGATGAGGGTAGAGGCTCTGGTGTTCCCGGGAGCGGGAACAACATGTGCAAAGGACCTATAGCAAGAGGGTATGTGGTGGGCTCCAGGGTCAATGAAGGCCAGCATTGCTGCAGCACTAAAAGACATATGAGATGGCGTGAGATGAGACTCTGTAGGTCCATCATGTCTAAGGCCAGACTAACCAGGTCCCTATTCCAAGAGCAATATGGAAGTACAAATGTGTCTGAAGCAGGAGCCAACTTTGGTCCAATCAGGTAACAAGAGGTGGAGTCACATGTCAGGAACCCAGCTGCTGAGGGTCCACCCAAGGAGAGTTTTTAGAAAAAAATGACCTGGGAAGATCCCCTAAATAACTTTTACATCAGTTCTCATGGTGCCATCACTTTACACGATATGAAAGCCCAAAAACTACCACTGGCCCCTAAATGCTTTCAACATCCTTCAGAAAAGGTGGCCTGTGGGGAGTGAAAGGGGCATGGGATTTCAGGAAAGACACTTTACCAAACCATTCATGTGTCTGGGCGATGGCTTCCTCTGTGCTTCCTCCTCCGCAAAATGAGAGGTCGTCACAACAGCCACTGGATCCTGGGCTGGCCCCCCACAACTCATCTTAATGTCATTTAAACCTAAGTGGCAGAAGTCATCTCCATTTTGTAAAAGTAAAAATAAAGGTAGAGCATATTGTAAATCAGGAATAACTTCAATGTCGATATACTCGTCATCATTTCCTTCCCCAAATGTCATAGTCTACATCAAATGAGTAATCATTATCATAATCATTCTTAACGAAAATATTAGGAGTACTCAATTAATAAGCTAAGACATACAGTACACTATGTGCCAGGTACTGTTGTAATCACTATTCATATATTTATTCATTCAACCCTCCAAACAACCTGTGAGATAAAGGAGAATAATCAGCAACACTTCACGTATGGGTAATGAAGACATTGAGAAATTAAGGAATTTGACCAGGCAATTAAGTAGCAGAGACATAACTTAAACTCCAGTAGGCTGGTCTCAGAGTCCAGGCAGTTGAATATTACGCTGTTCACAACCTCTCTCTCTCTCTACACATACACACACATACACACACACCCTCCCCAAAGGGGGGAAACCTCCTATTACTATTATTCATGAATTTTATATGAATACATTTTTAAAATGAAGCCAAATGGAAACATGTGCTCTGTGCAACAACTGTATGATGTGTTTGCTGTTACTATTTTCTCCCTTTTATTAAATAAGAAACTGAGGCTCAGAAAGATGAGTTCCTCATTCAAGATAACTGATTGTAAACGGAGGAATCAGGGAATCAGGATTCAAATCCAGGCCTGTTTGACCCCAAAGCCCTACTGATACAAGGACATGAAGAAAATGTCCTATCATCCTCCCTCCACCAGTTCCGTCTCAGTCCCTCTTCAATGAACTCTGGGACCCTTGTGAAAAAATCAGTATGTTAAAAATTACCTATTAGCCTTTAAGTGATGCCAACCCCCACTCCGTGGCACCCATATACAAGCTGTGTTCTCACTTCCAAAACAAGGTTACAACATGGAATTGATCTCCAGTATTTTCTGCATTAGTTATCATCTCTGGCATGCAAATGAGTTATTTAGATTGTCAGTAGCTAACAGTCCCCATAGCTTGCAAGAGGGGGTCAGCAGGGTGACAGGTGACACTGTTTTGCCCTCTACCACACTGTACCTCTCTCTCTCTTGTTGCATGTCTTCCCTGCAGTTCCATGAACCAAGCAGCTATGAATTAATTATGCATGTACTTTCTAAAGTGTAATGAAAGTTCTCCCACCTATTGAATTTCCAGGTTCCCAAATCTAACATAAATCTAATCCAAACACACTTAGGAAAATATTGTGCCATTTGTTCTTCTATAATAGTGCCTTTGGCTTTATTGTATCATGTATTCAAAGTGTCAGGAGCTTCTGCATACTAGATGTTCTCCTGGGGATTACAAATCAGTCAAAAAAGCCCGAAACATGGCTCGGAGATGTTAGAAATCCAGAAAACATGGGCTCCATCATTTCACCCCATCACGCAGGAGGAAGCCTAGTAACTGCCCTGGAACAACTAGTGGAAAAAGATGGGACCTGCGGTTGAGAGGCCAAGCTTCATACAAAAATCGAAAACCAGAAAAAGCTGGGGTCATTTTCAAAACCTTCACTAGCTTACTATTTCCTGTGGGTGAAGAAACAAATTTGGGGGGAAGCATCCTAGGTTCTTTATGATTCAGCTTCTTTTGATCTGTGTAAATTGCTTTGGCCTCAACATACTCTCTTTTCCAGCCATTTCAAATGACAGCAGGCCTGTGGCATGTTCATTGAGCAATCCTGGTATCAACTATGAATGACCCTGAGGTCTTTGTATTGATTAGAAATTTTTTTGGTTGCAAGTAAACAAACCATAACTCAAACTGACTCAAGCAAAAGGAAGAAATTGCTAGGCTATGCAGTTGGGAAGTTCACAGATGAAAGAAGCTTCAGGTGTGGCTGGATCCAGGGGTTCAAAGGACATTACCAGAACTCAGCTTCAATCATCTCTCAGCTCTATGTTCCTCTGTGTTGTCATTTTAGATAAGCTATCTTCCTTAGGTGACAAGAAGCTCCCCTGGGAGTGCTTGCCTCACACTTTAACCAATCCAGAAAAAAGATCATGCTTATTTAAAAAATAATAGTAGAAAAGCTTCAAATATTTCCTAAAAGCTTGAGTCAAGAAAAAAAATCAGAATATTTCACATGAATAACCTAGTTGAGAGTATTTCTAGAAAAGTCAGGTGATCTGGCAATATAGGGCCTTCACTGGGCAATGGTAACCATGGGCTGGCTCCTTTGAGGTGCTCTCTTGAAACAGGGCATGCGCTCTCCAGTTTATGACCATCCGTCCTCCACCTTATTATCCCCTGAATGCTAGAGTCGGTCATCAATTGTCATCTCTCACCGTGCTTTCATTGTTTTTGTTTTAGAGAAGAAGCGTTTTCTGTATTCACAACACAGGATATACAACACAGGCAATGGCAATGACCGCAGCTCTGAAAAACATAAAAGATGCTGTACTTGTTACCGGCTGTTTATTTATACCCTGGCTCAGCACATAGCCAGCCAGGCCTGGGAGCACCACTGCAGTTACTTCTGGTCCTGGGGAGGTCTTATCTTCAGTCCTTGTAACACCTTCCCTAACTTTTGTATTTGTTTCTCCATTTTCACTCTCTCCTCCCACAGACCCTATCTGAGTTAATTAGTAACCTAGTCAAAATGTACAACTCTCCTTTCAGAAGATCAAACATGAAAAGCAACATCTAAGTACAGCACAGGGAATATAGTCAATAATATTTTAATAACTATGTACGGTGTCAGATGGGTACTAGACTTATTGGGAGGATCACTTCAGAAGTTATATGAATGTTTAATAACTATGTTGTACATCTGATATACTAATACAATATTGAATGTCAACTATAACTGAAAAATTAAAAAATTATGTTTTTATAAAATGAAAGCTACATCTAAGAATCTTGTCTGTACACCACAAAGAAATCTTGGTTGATCAGAAACCTTTCAAAGTCTCTCCAACTCTACCTGTCTACTCTGGACTTACTTTTTCTATCCTTAGTCCTTTTTTTTTGGAGATTGGACCAAATGAACATTCACTCAATTGCCTATACCAGGACTTAGAAGTGGGGCATCTCTTTGCTTCATTGCTTTCCCTGACCCTCACGCAGTCAGACCCACTGAATTTATTCACCATTATACCTGCTAAGTATCTCCCCAGTTTCCTGCTTCCTCACCTGTGCCATCACTGCCACCAAACTAGCCAGGCTGTTATGATCTTTCTACAGGATGATTCAGAATCTTTTCCAATCGCCTCCCCGCTTCCAAACTTGCCCCTTCCGTACTGCTCACCTTTCCAAACACAAATACGATCATGTCTGTCATTTCACTTCCTCTACCTTAGCTACCACCTCGGGGTCACACTTAGAACTCGTCATCACTGAGCACGGCTCCATCTACCAACATCACAAATGTCAGCTTCCTGCTCTGTGGCTGAAAACTCCAATTCTCCCAGCTCGAAAGCAACTAACGCTGATCCGAGAATTCTTCAACTTCACTACGACCCTGAGCCATGGATACCCCCAGTTTCTCCACACCCATTAGCTCCGCTTCTCTTCACTCCCATTCTTACTCTGATTTCTTGGCTCTTTGCCGACAATTACCTGCTTCCAAATGCCAACTTACTCAATATCCTTAATTTCTTTTCTCTTTCCACCATATTTGCCTAGCAAAGCCCAACTGTACGTGCGACCAGCCATCTGCCTTGTCTGAGAGGCTAAAAAACATTAGACAGACAATAGAACAGGATAGCGGTTTTACATTCTCTGAAGTTTTTCTACTGTTCGCTTTTTCGCTCTCCAAGATCCAATCTAAACTTTTAAGGTTGTTGTGAAGATTGAGAGTTAATATCAATATATGCCAAATGATTAAAATATTACCCGTTACATGGGAAGCACCCAGGGAATGTTGGCTTCTCTTGCTGTTAATGTTATTGTTGTGGTTGTTATTGTTACCATTATCATTAATCCACCCTCCTCGCACATGACCTCATGCTTAACTGAGAAATGAGAGAACTCCCTAATCTGGCTGTCACCAGATCTCCAAGCCTCCCAATAGCTCTGCTGATGTCATTGTTCTCTTCCCAGAGTCAATCCCTGAACACTGATCTAGATCTTAACTACTTTTGCTTTCTTAACACCTTTACATCTTCCAAGTTTTCCTTTTCCTCCCTTATACCGTAAAAGAAAATACTTGTCATCATCCTAACTAAAGTGTTACCAGAGTTTGCTGCTCATAATGCACTCCTGTGTGTAACACACACCCATGTGTTTGGCCCAAATTTTCAGGGGAAAAAAAATCTTTTGTTTTAATTTTTTAAATTCAATTATTTATTTATTTATATTTAGAAACAAAGCCGATTATCGCATTCCAAGATATTATTTTGCATACAGGTATCACTGTTGCTTTCTAGAGTTACACACATAAACATAAATAAAATAATTAAAAACACTTATATAGATATGGAATTAGTAATACCCGTGTACAATGCGCATCCTTATTTTCCCTCAAAAATTTGGGCAAAAAGTGCCCATTCTACATGGCAAAATACGGTAAGCCACCGGCTCCTATACCATTTTATGGACAATCGGGCCAAGAATTTAAAGCATGCTCCACAATATGGTGCTTGGTAGAGAAAGTCTTCAAAGCAAGTAAGCATCAATTGCTCAAATAGGGAAAATCCTAGAAAATCTTAGTTTATTTACAAATTTGTGCCCTGAGAGCCATTACCTTCAGAATTGCAGTGCATTACCACAGAGCAGTTGAGCTGTGGAGCTGACATGTCTAAAAGTGTAAGAACTACCCTGACAGAAAGGCCAATTGAACTAATTATATAGGCATTATGATATTTAATTAGATCAATAGGAGAAGAGCATCAGTACACATGTTGGGAAGCTTTTGATATATTGGCTGGGCTCTCCATGGATTCCCACCATCAATACTAATCCGCAGAAAAGTGTTTAGAAAAGCACAGTAAATTAGCCACGAGGGAAAGGATAATTTGGATGAAATTAATCATTGTTGTCGTAGTACAAAAGCAAAAAGACGCGTGTAAAATGAGTCCAGGGCATTGAAGACCATGCCCTTCTCTGCCACAGCCCTAGTATCACTCACAGCCATGGCTTTCAACATATTACTGTTGGCAGAGACAAATGACAACTCCGTTAGCAGTATGTACTTTTCCATTCACAGGGAAACCCTGGAATTATTACACTTAACGATGTCATCCAAGATACTTGCTCACTGTGAATTACAGAGCAGTCACTGCATTTACGGACGGATAACAAAGGAGGGAAGTGATGGAACTGGAGACCTAGCCAACAGATCTGCATTTAGTCACCATTTAGATGTTGGTCTTATAATAATTCATCTACTAAGGATTTATGTGTGAATATAGAAAAAAAAAATATATATATATAAAGAGAAGTTGCTATGTACTAGCTAAACCGGGTCTCAGGTGCTGCAAATTTGTCTTTCCCCATTATTCTTTAATTTTTTGTTTTCCTTTTTCCTTTTCCATACCCCTTCTTCCTTCTGAGGACTCTGGATTTGTTGCGAATTTCAATATTATTTTCTAAAGATCAGATCCGTCTGCCTCCAAATAGGGCAATACAGTAACAATGTTAACAATAATGATAATAGTAGAAATTACCATAATTGCAACAATAATAACACAATGGAAGTAACTGTTCTTACCGTTTGCCAGGCATGGTGCTAAGCACCTATAGTACAGATTCTATTATGGTTACCATTTTACTGATGGAGAATCTGAAGGCACAGAAAGGTGAATTTATCTGCTGCAAATTACACAATCAATAAATGACAGAGCCTGAGTACAAACCCGTGAAACCTGACCCCAATCCCCGGGCTCTTGGTCATTATACTACAGTAAGGACCTCAGAGGAGATATCTACCCTCTTGGCTCCCCTGAGCAGAAAAGCGCTAAGGCATTCTGTCCATTCTACAGATAGGGAAAGCAGAGTCCCCAAAGGGCTACACTACCCTGATGTACACAGAATACACAAAGAAGTGGAGGGTGGTCAGCTTAGAGTGCTTTCATAGCCTCTGACTGACTCTCTGCTGTGGATCATTTAGTGGATCACTGAGCTCATTGATTGTGTCGACTTAAAGCCACAGTGAATGAGGTGACAGCTTACACCAGCTAGCAATGATGCCATCAGATCTTCACGTGGTGAAGACCCTAGAGTTTTTTAAAGCACATGGTGGTCAACCTCTCAGGCATGACATCGCAGGAGAGTGAAGACAGACCTCTGAACCGATGAATGCACATGCATGTCCACCGAGCTCAGCCTGGATCCCATGTAGCCTCGGGGTTTGGTCCTCTGAGAGCCACCTTGGGAGCGTCAGGTCTGCGAGCCTGCATCCCAAAGGCAGAGATGCATTTGCAGAAGTGAGTTCTTTTCAGCTGTGCCTTTGGGCTCCAGAGGCACAAGTCACTCCAAGACTTGCCTAAGCTCTCATGTTCACTTTTGCAGAAGGAGAGAGAGAGGGAGAGAATGAATGAGGGAAAAGGCGGATCCCAGAGTGGCTGCTTTTAAGCTGTTTTCCTTATTACATAGAATCCCTCTGTAGTCTCTGAAAGAGGTTTTGGAAGTCAGAGTGAGGAAGGCAATCTTACACAGAATAAGCTGTTCCAGGGAACACAATATCCACAGTCTCTTCCACCAACGGTACTTTATGGACCTCTAAAGGCTTGTAGGTGTCCCCAGTAGTAATAATAACTAGCATTTATTGAGCCCTGATGTGCAGGCACTATGCTCAATTCTCTAGAAGAGCAAATTTTTATACAAATTGTCCCAATCAGTTTTTGTAACAGCCCCACTATACAGATGAGGTATTTGGGAATCAGAGAGATGAAGTAACTTTTTCAAGGTCACTCACCAAAAAGATGCAGAGCCAGGACTCCAACCCAAGTGTGTGTACATCCCTCCAAAACCCATTCTCTTGGCCACCTACCCACACTGCCTGTCCCTAGTCACTTATTTTCCTCCATATCAAAGGAAACTGCTCAGGAGGTAGAAAAAACAGAACCTCTAGTCAGACAATGTCAAAGCTATCAGGAAAGTAAATCGTAGCTGCTTCGTTATAATCACACTCTTTGTATTTCCTGCCCTTCAGGAGCTTGTGGACTTGTGGGTGGCAGAGAAGAGGAGACAGAAAACGAGTACAACACAGTACGGTGAGCAGGAGTAGGAAGTAAGCCGCTGTGCAAGAGAGCTTGAAAGTGCAGAGGAAGGAAGCCAGGAGAGTTTCAAAGTCAGCCCCAGGTCCTGACTGCTCCCCTACCCTTGCCCTCCTCTCTCCAGGCTGTGGTGGGTCTGGGGAGAAGTTGACACTTACCAAAGTTACTGTATATTCCCTCAAGTTCATAGTCACCAGAGAAAACTGTGTCTCCCCCTCCCTTCCTTGGAAAAATGGAGTAATTATGATTGATTCTTTGATTTGTCTTTGTATCTGCAAAGCATAAAGAGTGTCAGCTGGCGAGTCCTGATTGCTCTGATAGTTCAGGTATATATTTTGAATAACACAAGACTTGGTTGCTAACACCGGTAAATAATTTACTCTAGTCTGAAGTGCAAGCTCCAGGCAAGAAAAATGAGATCAAACACAGGAACTGCAGTACCATACCAAACACTGTTATCTTGTGAGGAATTTTTTAAATTCAGTGCTGGAAGAAGGAGAGATGGTGAGACAATAAGTCTGAGCTAGCCACAGTTTTTCTGGTTACTTCCTAAATACAGTGGATTTCCTGATATCAACGGAGGCTGAAGAGATACATATCAATCCTGAGCATGGAGGGAGGAAGTGAAGGCTGAAGGAGATTTTCTCCAGATTCTAACACCAAAACATGCCCCCCACCACACCTGCAGCCTTGCATAAACTGAGTAGCAATGACCATTTCTTATGTGTCCTTTAAAAAGCATTCTAAGCCATAGGGTGCATGAAGAAGCGTGGTCTGATTCCTTTAATGTCATATACCTGGGACAGAAATAAAAATTAACAAATGAGGAGTTTATTATGATAAAGGAGTTTGTTTAATGCATTAGTTGTACCATTACATGAAAAAGGCGTAATTTGAAATGCAGCTGCAGTACAATCACAGTTAAGTTCAAGTCAACAGCATAATGTCTAGAGTGAGGAAAGACTGAAAATAAATGTATTTACATGTTATCATCAGTGGCTGCTGTTGGGTGATGGGAGGTTCGTTATATGTAGTACTCCTTGTTACTATAAATGGGGGATCCTGGTGGGATTGTAGGGGCCACTGCATTGTCTTGAGAAGACCTTTCAGACTGGTCTGGGCAGGAATGGTGTGCCTCTGTGATGGGCATGGCCAACCTTGAAGAGGGAGAATCCTCCCCCTGCCAGCAAATCTTTGGTAAATGGAGAGGATATCAATTGGCTCTTACTACTCTCTACTCAGTTAGTAGTGACCGTCTGGGGCAATGAAGTGAGAAGGATCCTGAAATCAGTAGAACAAAAGGCCTGATTGATTAGTGATATCTTCTAGGGGGCAGGAAAAGAAGTGGCAGCGGAAGATGCCATATTTACCATCTGGGCTTGAAGTCAGTCACCTAAATTCAAGTCATGGCTTTAAGCATGAGTTTTTGAACCTTAAAAAGTCACCCTAATTTTCTTGGATTTGTTACCAACATGTGGGAATTAAATAAAATAACTTATAAGGATGTAAGTGGCATAAATAAATGCTCAATAAATTTGTCTGTCACCTCCTCTCCCCTTTCCTTTCCCTTTCATCCTGTAGGACACAAAGATCATAAGAGAAATTTATTCTCTTTTCAGAACTCCCACAAATTCAGCACAATTCTAAGTGCTTCAAACAGCCAGTGGAATGTCCCAGGTTAGAGAAGATTGGAACCCTCTCCCTCTCCTGCCTGGTCTACAGCAGAGAGTGGAGGGCTATGAGTTAAGATGTCAACAGGATCTGTAACACTTGTTCTCTTTGCTGTTTCCTGCACATCTCTATGAAGATGAACATGGTTTGATTGACAGGCCTAGAAGACAAGGTGTTTCAGGACCAAATAGCATTAGAAAGACCTGTCAGAATGAGGAAAACAGAAAAATACCTCAATTCACTGGGCACAATGCTGAGCTAAGTAGACTACAGGTAGAATATTTGGAATTCTTCCTCCAAGGCTAGAAGCCTAGAATCTTAATAGCTATGTATTCCTGGAGGAATTGCTTAATTGGGCTGAGAAATGCAATTTCTATCCATTGGACTTCAACTGCAGAAGAATATCCAGTTTCAGATTCTCTGTGGCTCTCATTTTCCTTTCTTGATTCTTTGTGTCTAGTCTCTCAAGAAATGGGTATTTTTAGGTCCTGGTCTGGAGAACAATAATTCAGCAAAATTCCAACAATAGTACTGGGGAAGACTGACCCATTGATACTATTGTTATTTTCATTTTAATAGAATTCTTTGCTGAAGACGGGCAGTGTGGTGGGTGGTAAAGTGTGTAAGTTTTGGATTCCATCTGATATGAGTTTAAACTCCAGTTTACCAATTAACTTTCACCTTCTGAGCCTTGGGTCTTCATGTATTAAATGGCACTGAAGGCACTTAGACATTTCAGGATTTTTGCAAGATCTGACATTTATTACTCACAGTGTCACTTTCTCTTGGCCCACCTCTGGCTTTAGCAGCAGCTGAGTGGTCACTGTCGTCCCACCTCAAGTCCCCACTGTATCTCTTGACTTTTGTGTCTCAGGGTTTTTTCCAAATGGTGGCAGCTCACTCAGGCCACACATAGGCAGTGCCTAGAAGCACAGGGGAGTTAAAACCAACACTACAACCCTCAGCCAATGGAAGATGGGAGTCAGGGGATAAATGCCAGGACCTTCCAGCCAGCAGAGGGGGCACTCAGGTGCATTTTACACAGTTACTCAGAGAGTCCCAGCAGGCTGCTCTCTCTCTCTGTACTGGTAATCAGCTCAGTGACGCCTCCTTTATCAGATTTCCTTCCTTGCACATCTCACTTGCCCTAGTCCTTCACTCCTGCTTTCAGAGGTAACCTCAAAAAAATACATGCACACAAGTCCTTATCTTAGCTCCTGTTTTGGGAAGATTCAAACTAAAAGCCCACCTATGTTAAATATTCTTCCTTTTTTCTAGAACTCACTCTTTCTCCTTCATTTCCCACACTTGTGGATGATTCAGTTTATTCCTTAAAGATTGAGAAAATTCTCCATCTTCTTTTCTTCTACATCTCCCTGCCCATTTTTTTCCCCTTTCATTCTCAAGGAAATAGGACTACACTCCAGAGTTAACACTTATACAGGAAAGTCATGAAAAAGTCTGGTTCTCAATCAAAGTCATTCTTTTTAACTAATGGTACCAATATTTCCTCTGCTTCACCCAGAAATCTGGGGGTCATCCTCTTCTCATCCTCTAATCAATCACCAAACCCTATACGTCTCTCCAATTTTGTCTCTTTCTAAATTAACAATGGCTAACCTTTGTTAAGTATTTGCTATATGCTAAGCATCTTCTGAGCTTCACATGCCTTATCTCATTTACATCTCGGTGGGTATGATACTATTTTTATCCCCATTTCCAGATGGCAAAATCAAGACATAGGAAGTCAAGTAACTTGCCCAAGGTTGTTCAAGTGTGGAGGTGGGGGACCTGGGGTATTGACCCAGTTCCTAACTGCAGAGCTCATGTTCTTAGCCACTCTGCTTGTCCAGTTGGCCATCTCCCAGGGCATCATACCCTCATCTGTTCCTTCCCACTCCATCATCTCCACTCTCTCCCTCTCCTCACAGGGCTTCTTCACCCATGCTGATGTCTCCTGTTTTATACAGTAGTCTCACAAAAATGATTTATAGAATGAATGAACCTTTATTTAACTGGTTGCTCTTCCCATGTGTATTGTTTGCATTAACACTTAATTGTTCCCTATTGTTTATCATTACCAAATAGTGGTAAAGAATTTTGGGCTTTGGGGTCAGAAAAGCCTTAGGTCAGGCCCCATTGCCATCACTTAATAGTTATGCGACTTTGACTCCCTGAACATGTCCCAGCATGAGTTTCCTCATACATAAAACACGGATTAAAAATAACTCTTCCCCATAGGTTTGTTGAGAGAGGTAGATGAGATCATTTATATATGCAAATCACTCTTCAGTGTTTCTGCCACATAATAAATGTTCATTACTCTGTAGTACTAGCAGCAATAATGGCAGCAGCAACAATAACAGTATAATATTATTAGTAATAGTAAATAATAGTAGAAGTATCAGTAGTACTAAATCCAGGTGTCAAGAGGGTCCCTAACTACATTCTATTTAAAAAAGATGGACATAAACCTCAGTTCCATGACCAGGGGAAGTTCAGAGACTTCCTCGAGATATTCATTAATTTTTGAGGTCATTTGGTTTCCTCCCCTCTACCCTTGCCACTTATAATCTATGCTCCAGAAAAGGCCTTTGAAAACTCAGATAAGATCCTGTCACTTCTCTACTCTCAACCCTTCATTGGCTCCCTATTCTACGTCCCATCCCACTCAGGGAAGAATCCAGGTTCCTCGCCATTCAATACCCCATGTGATCTTCCCCCTGCTGTCTGGCCAACCCCCTCTCCTTCCACTCCTCCCTATGCTCATGCTGTTCCAGATATGTTGGCATCCTTGCTACCCTCAATCAGCCCATGCATTCTCTAACTTTGGGGTTTTTTACGTGTTCCCTGTGCCTGGCGGTCTGTTACCCTGGATAGCATACCACTCACCTCTCATTTTATTCATTTATTCACTCACCTCTCATTTAGTCTCTACTTCCACATCTTTTCCTCAAAGAAGCTCTCCTGGATCATCATGTACCATCACCAAACCATCATCTTGCCCTACTACATTTTCTTTATTAATACTCAGCATGCCAATTATATTAAATGTCCATAGCACATAAACCCCATGGGATCAAGGACTTTTCCATTTTGTTCACTACAGCACCCCCAGTTCTAGAAGACTGTCCAGTACTTAGTTACACTCAGCGAGTATTTCTTGACTGAGTGGTGTCCTAATTCAACCAAATTGCTTTACCTCACGGATCACCTTGTTCCATGAATCCTGGCTCCAGTCATCATACTGATCCAGGCGCTCAGCCTCTTCCTTTATTCCCCCAAAGCTTTTTGTTAGCAATAACAAAAGCACTCAGAAGGCATTTGTGAGTTGGTGAATTTTATTGTGAGTTGGTATACCAGGGCAGACATAGAAAAGGCCCCAATCAAAGTAATAAAAAAAAAATTAGCTGTCACTGAAATGCTGTTTATTCTCTTTCTCAGTCCCTTTTACTCTTTATTTTTCCCCACTCCAGTTCCCTTTCTTCTATATTCCTTGTCTCTCCAGCCCAGGAGCAAAACTGCCTTCCTTTCATCTCCCCACATAGAACCACATAGACTTTTCTTTCATTGCCTTATGTTTTTTCCCCAAAGTCCAGGCACCATAAGTCTTTCTTCAAGCCCCAAGTGGCTTCTCAAGGGATTTCTCTCAACAAAAACACCCCCGCATATAAAAGGAATTTTGATGTCAACTAATAATATATAATTAAGGTTTCTGCATCTGCTGCACTCATGTTAGCATAAGATTGTTATCCCTTTGGGAAAAAGAGCTATGGTGCATTGAACTCAGAAAACATTTAGAAAGTACTTAACTGTGTGACCGCCTCTCTGTGGGGCCTGGGTGCTCAGAGGTGAAATGTCTAGATTTGTCCCTCCACAGGGCCACAGTCTAAGAAGAGAATCAGGCACAGAAAAAAATTATTTTCATGTTAGGTAGTCAGCCCAACACTGACATATGCATAAGGTCCAGCAAAATACAGAGGCAGAATCACAATTTAGAGTTGCTCATTTTATGACTCTTCTGACAGATTGTAATTTCCTAGAGAGAAAGCTTTTTCCTGAAGAAGGACTAAGGATTACAGCATTCGAATTGAGCTTTGAAGGATGAAACAGAGAAGTAGGGAAGCGTAGTCAGAACAGATGAGAAACCATGTGTAGAGTCATGAAGGTGCAGAACAATTTTGAACTGGGGGACTGTAAGTGGTTTGGTAGATCTCAGACAGAAAACAGGGCTGGGAGGTCATGGAGGCTAGGACTTCCAGAGGCAAGCAGAGCCCAGCCTTTACTGCACCCTCTGTGCTGAATCTAGCACAGTGCTGGCTTCAGAGTTAGCACGTGTTGCATTGGTGTTCTTAAACTTCTGGCTGCATGGTGCCATAGCACACATGAGAGACATGTGCATTCTCAAGTCTCAGAATATTCTGATTCAGGACTTCTGGGGCAGAAGTACTCAAGGGGCTATTCAGAGACCAATAAAATCAGCATATCCTGGGAACTTGTTAGAAATGCCCATTCTCAGGCCCTCCCAGCCCTTCTGGATAAGAAACTCAGGGGCTAGGACCCTGTGATTGGTATTTTCACAAACATTCCATGTGATTCCTGATGCATTCTCAAGTTCGGGGACCCCTGTTTTATGGTGTAGGGCTAAAATTCTATACGCCAAAAAACAAAAATAAAAATAAAAACATATTTTTGATGATCTGCCCACTTTGAGATCCTCTACTCTAGATATGTCTCTTGTCTTTATTACCATTGGCTAAGAACCACACAGACAGGTGTGCTCTGCCTTTTAGAACTAGCTTGAGCTTCCTCCAAAACACCTGTGTCCACTAGGTCCTTAACAAAAATATGAAATAGACCAGCATCTGGGCAGGGAGGGGAAGCTAGTCCCTGGTGTTCACACACTCCAGGGAGGAGGGAAGAGCAATCGTCTCTTTGCTGAACTCATGGAATCACGCAAAGACCGGAGATGCCCTGAGCAAATAATGAGAAGCAAATCTAGAGCAAGCAACAAGTGATGCTTCTCCATTCAACATTCACTCAATTTGCAGAATTTGGGTGGTTTACGTATTTCAGTGAATATGCAAGAGGATTCTTTTCATCCAAATATAGTTAACACTTCCAGTATTTTATTCAATAGACAATATATCCTATAGGCAATATTAAACAGACAATACCAACTTATAATAAACACCAGGGAATATTTTTATTAAATAGACAATTTAATGAGAAGAAGCTCCTGAAAGATTATTTTATATTTCAATTATTTTTTGATGAACCTCTGGAAGAGGCTTGATTCCCAATATCTAAAGAGTTGTGTTCTCTGAAGAGGTTCCTTCCCTGGAAATTAATCACTTTTTGATTGACAATTATATCAAAAGCAAGTGACGATTATATCAAAAGCATCTGTATCTAGTTGTTTTCTTTTGTTGGAGCATCAGGGGTTCAGTCCTTGAGTGAAGAGTAAGAATGAGGAAGTGAACAACTTGGGAGAAGGAAGATTGAGGGGACAGATCTGTATAGTAACATACAAGGACCTTGGGACATCATAACAATGTTCCAAAAAGAATGATGATGGTGGTGATGATGATAATGTCAGAAATAACTCTCAGCTTTTTATCTGTTTGTTGGACCTCATGAACAACCTATGTATTTAAACCTCAGGAAAATCAAGGGCAACAGCAGAATGACTCCATAGCTCAAAAAATTTCCACCAAGGAAAGCTTTATCTCATAAAAGATAAAAGCTCCCCTGAAATTTTTTACATTGCCTTGAATTGAAATGCACAGAGCCCCTACTTTGGTGCTGCTGTATGGTGTGATATTGGTAATTTTGTCTCACCGTGGGTCCAGCAACAGGATCATTTAAGGGCCATGTAAAAATGTGTGTATACAAAAATGCCATCAGTTGCTCACCTGCTGGCAAAAATATCCAGTATCTTGCTTATATGTCTCTTGTCATTTGAAGAGATCTTGCAGATTACTCAATGGGCAGTGCTTTAGTGTAACACTGCATCTTTGGCCCACTCACTTTCATGTAGCATCTGCCATAGACAGAGATGTTATGTACAAACAGAGAACACACCTATCTAAGGAGAACAGACATGTGCTTTTACATGTAGTATAAATATTTAGGTAAATACATTTCAAACTTTATTGCACATACAAATTACCTGAGGAACTTGTTAAAATACAGATTTTGATTCTGTAGGTCTGGGAGTGCTGAGATTCTGATACATAGCCAGCCAGCTTCCAGGTGATAAAAAGGTTACTAGTCCCTAGACCA
>VMDR010017737.1:0-19784 GCA_007922815.1 Macrotus californicus
CCATTCTAAATGAAAGCTTGGCTGGATAGAGTAATTTTGGATGTAGGTCCTTGGCTTTCATGACTTGGAATACTTGCCAGCCCCTTCTTGCCTGTAAGGTTTCTTTTGAGAAATCAGCTGACAGTCTGATGGGCACTCCTTTGTAGGTTACTGTCTCCTTTTCTCTTGCTGCTTTTAAGATTCTCTCTTTATCTTTCATTGAAGAATTTTTAAGCAGGGATGGAACAGATTTGGTTGTTAAAATGGCTACTCCTGTGCACAGAGTGGGTTGCACGGGAGACAGAGTGGAAGGTTATAGGCCATTTGGGAGGCAGTTGTGGAAATTCAGGCAGGAACAGTGAAAGCCTAAACCATGGTGACGGGAGTGGTGTGAAAAAGACAAGAGGGGTATTAATAAGGAAGACTTGATAGGACTGAAGGACCCATCAGCTTTGCAGGATGAAGAAAAAGCATTACTGATACTTTCCCTAAGTTTGTTGGGGCTACCTGGGTGAGATGATTGAGAAAGACAGTGTGAAGGTAGAACAATTGGGAGGGAAAGCTGGTGAATTAATTCATTTTGAACATTTTTATTGCACATATGATTCTTCCTTAGAGTAGCCTAGGAAGCAGTGTTTTACTCCAGTACCCGCAGTGCCTAGCACTACCATTAGAATTAGATGAGCCCCATCATTAGAAGCTATCATTATCTTTATTTTATCATCAATTCTCAGAATCTGGATCTTAAAAATAAGAAATGACATAGTAATGTGATTAATGGATCAGCTGATTTAATGGACCTTTTTAGTCACAGGCTTTGAATAGAACTAAATGTATGTTAAAATTCCATTCAGTGGAGGCATGTGAAAATTACCCTTATGGCAGTAAAAGTGTTTCTTCTGCTTACTGCAAAATTGAGATCAGAAGGGACCACTGAGCTTTGGTATAACACCTCTTAGACCGGCAGGGGAGTCCAACCTATGGCCTGTGGGCCACATGTGGCCCAGGATGGCTATGCATGCGGCCCAACATAAAATCACAAATGTACTTAAAATCTTTCTTTTTGCTCATCAGTTCTTGTTAGTGTTTGTGTATTTACTGTGTGGCCCAAGACAACTCTTCTAGTGTGGCCCAGAGACGCCAAGAGGATGGACACCCCTGCATAAGTTAGAGGTTTCTTTCCAGATCGAAAAGAAGTCCAACTCTGGAATGAGTTCTGCAGTGGGCCCTGGTTTTCTGAACCAGGAAGATGAGTACTGCAGATAGAAAGCTAAACAAATGCTAAGCTCTACCCCTTGACTTTGATCACCCTCAAAGGAGGTGAACTGAGCAGAAGGTATTAGGTAGTTAAGTTCCTTACGTGCTTTGGAGATCTTCCCTCTGCAGAAAATAAATTAGGGACAAGAAGCTTAAATGCAAGATATGCTACTTAAATTTTTTTTTTGCTCTTTTGCTTATACACTGATTTATCTATTATTTAATTAAAGCAACTTGACATTCTAAGGTGTTCTCTCTACGGGCATATGCACACTTTAGTTTCTGATAGACTGGAAAGTAGGGTATAATCAAAAGATCTGGCACAACTCTGGGTGGATTGTGTATATAATTTTAATTGAATTTTCAATTTATTTTTAACTTCTGGAGCAGATGGAGCTTGAGTACCAAAATAATCCCACTCTTCACTAAGTATTTGAAAACGAGGGCTTGTGATCCCATCAATCATTTGATCAACATTTACAGATCACCTACTCTATGTCACATGGCTGAGCTGGGAGTGGGAGCTATTTTTGTTAAAATATAATTATTATGGGATTAGTATTTTAAAGGTTTCAGTGGATATCAATGATGTTCATTGCTAAATTGCAGATAGGTATGGCCATAGGCAGTGATGATCAGGTGGGGAGGTAGGCAAAAGTACTAAGGAGAACAGTGTTGTGAATAACCAATTGGCTTGGGCTGAATAAGATTACTGAGGCTACTGAAAGAGCTTGGTAAAGCTCATAAAGTAGGGGGTAGGTAGTAAGAGGGAGCTGCCAAAGAATACGTCATGTTGGCCATCCCTGGAGCAAAGCAAAGGGTACAGAGGGAATGAGAGAAAGTGCAGAATAGGTGAAAAGAGGAGCTGAGAGATCCAAAATGATCTCACCTGAGCAACAGCTTCTATACTAAAGAGATCTATCAAGATTGCAAGTAGCCAGGCTTCTTAGAACAGAACCAGTTATTCAGCAAGTATTTATTGGCACCTATCTGGTTGGCAAGGCAAATAGCATCAAATCCAACAATATCTTTGCAAAACCAGAGGAATACTTACATGACTGAAACAATATAGGTCCTCCCTGCTCTGAAGGGAAACAGTGGTTCAAGTTTACTTTGGAGGTACTTCTGGGATCAGGAGATGACTTGAGAACTGGAGGGATACATCAACCTGGAACCTTCAAATTTTAGTCTTGCAAACCGACTACAAAGTTAGGCAGCCTTCTAACCCCTTACCTACATTACAAGCACACAAACCTTTTATTCTGAGGTTCACCATCCTCCTCATTATGCACTGCCTGCTGACCCCCTGCACCAACCAGATAGATAGTCCTGGCCACAGTCAGATCTGGGGATCCTGAACATCGAGCTCAGCTGCCCATGATGCTGGTCCGTGGCTTTCCATGGGAGTGCCTCCAGCCCATTTTTGAACAAACACTCTTTCAGCACTGTGTGTGCCAGGCTCCATTTGTTCTAAGCTCTCAGGGGATGCCAGTGGATGACTGGAAGAAGCTTGATGTGACACTGTTTCTTTTTTGCCTGAAAATATTTAGTTAACCTTACCTTGGAAAAGAGAATCTGTCCTTTCTCTTAACTGAGGGGCAATTCACAGGACAAAATAATTGTCAGCAATATGTGTCTCCTGGTCTGAGTTATTTGTTTGGTATAATCCACAGAAATTGAGTGGGGTGGGAGGGGTGTGGTGTTGTGGACTGTGTGCTTCAACAGAACAGTCCTCCATGGAAAGAACCCTTTGAGGTCTCTCCACCACATCAAAAGGAAGGGATGCCTCTTCATCCTCCCTGCAATGTTCTGGGCTTCTGTCAATATCTCTAGAGAGAACATGTACAGACTGGCAGCAGCTACACATACCTACACAGACATATTCAGTAATTTTGATAGCATAGTCTAGGAAAAAGGATGCATCATCACCTGGAACACACTGCTCTCTCCTCCCAGCCCACTGTGGAGACAGCATTCTGAGAAGCAGTCTGAGAATGTGGCCTGCTTCCTTTTGTAAACCACCCACCCCTCAAGGGCCTACCAGTCCATTACCAAGTCCCACCTGGCAGCCCCTATCCCAATCACTGAGGAGACAGGGGAATTGTGAAACTAAAGTATTTTTTCTCTTGAGTCAGATCAAATTCTTACGCACAGCACCCTTCTCACTGAATCTACATAACAGGAAAGCTTTTGGTATGAGATTTATCATATCCTATCCAGAGCAAGCCTCAAGAGAGCAGAGAAAGGGCAGAATTCATTTTTCTAGGTAAATGTGTTTATTGCGTTTGTTTCTCATTAACAGAAAGTGGGGCTATGCTTGTTCCACCCACTGTGTGACTTTCCAGTTCCTGGTGCAGAGTAGGCACTTGATCAATGTCCATTGAAAAGACAATGGCATGATTTTCATATGGAAAGGAGAGCCCACCAGTAGCCCAGAACAACAGCGAGGTACACTTTCTTATTCTCCAATTCATTTTCAAAGAAGCAGCTCAGAACTACTCAGGCAACCCCCTTGAGATTGGTGCCTCCCAATCTGTGTAGGTGGGATTTCCACTGGGGACTAAACAGAACCAAAAGCAAGGAAAGTTACAACAAATCACCAACCAAGGGCAAAGACCTTCTTGGAAACTGAAGCCGCCAAGTTAATTCCCTACAATAAAATAAGATCCAGAATTGAGAGACCAGGCCTGAGTCACAAAGTAGTTGTTTGATCCAGGGCACAGAATACAAAGTTGTGATGTGAAGCCTGAGAAGAGTTCAAAGGTGTACAAGGTAAATTGAAGGTGTCCACATTAATCTTATTATGTCAAACATGTTCAAAACATAAGTCACCTGTCTCTCAAAACTTGCCCCTCATCTTCAGCAATTCCTCTTTTCTGTGGCATCTCATGCATTCAATTACTTGTAGGAGAAGACAGGGACCCTTCTAGTCTCCTCACTAAATTGCGTTGATTTAACTTATTAAATGTTTCTGGAAACCGTCCTTTCTTCTACGCTTGCTAAATGTTTCTGGATTCTGTCTCTCCCTCTGAACTGTATTTATGCCCTAGTTAAAGACAATTTTCTCTCATCTGGGTTACAGCACCACTACCCTAATTGGTCTCCAGTCTTCCAGGCCTGCCCTCTCCCAGTTAGTTCTCCCTCTAGACAGAATGATCATTCTGAAACATGCATCCCCTGAAGTCCCTTAAATAGAAACCAGTCACAGGGAGAATCGGAATCAATCAGTGTGCCCCCCAGAGACTCACGCTGTGCTGACCTCTGCATCTCCCTCTCACTCCCTCCTACATTAGGCTCTAAGGATGCTGGGTGATTTGTGGTTCCCATGTGTGCTCGGCTGTCTCTGCTTCCATGACTACTCTTGCTCCGTCTCATTCTTTTAGATATTTTTGTAGATTTAATTTTTCTAACTTACTCAAGTATTACATGTATAGAATTTAAAATAATCACAGAGCAAATTTTTATTTCTGGTAAAGGGTTACACTTTGTATTGCAAAACGCCATAGGTATGATGCCAAACAACTAGAAACACTGAAAACAAGTTTGTTTGTTGTTGTTTTTTTTGTGTAAAGGGAACATTTCTGTTTGACAGCATAAATTCAGAAACATTTAAATAGAAAAGTGTCCTAAACAAAATAACAAAGGTGAAAAAGAGATCACAAAACAAGAAACAAATGGTTGCAAAATGTCACCTCCTCTGCAGTGACCCATGAAGTTAGTGATAACTTCATAAAACTTCACTGAATTTAGTGTGAGATGTTATTATTGTTTAGGTGGTTTTGTGTGTATGTGTTATTTTAAAAGCCAAGAAAATGTCCTGAGGCAAATATTACATTATTTTTATAGACTTCTACTAGCTCCTAATATGTGGGAGTGGTCTTTACTCTTTTAAAAGTCTCCACCCAGTCATGTGAAACTTCAATGATTGTTTAATGGATAGTACACCTCTTTTTCCAATCAAATACAATGATTACACTATCTAATCCTGCAGAGTCCAGTGAGGTGGAGTTATACCAATATTCTTATGAATATATTATGAATACTATCTATGTTCTTATGAATATATTCTATATTCCAAAAATACTACCTTAGGAATTGAAATTCAATCAAATTTCAGTAACAGGAAATGTAGTATTAATTAACAGCAGTCAAACTAAAAAGAAACAAATTAAAATCACTTAAAAAGAGAGAAAGAGCAGGAAAATGTCCTGCTGAAGCCAACCTGTGTGTCAGTCTGGAACCCGAAGCCCTCATAGCTTAGCCCCCTCCTTCCTGAGGGCCAGCTGACCCACCAGGCGATGCCCTGACCCTCTTGGCCTCTGCCCAGGGCTGCCTATTAAACAGCAGGGGCAAAAGGGCTACTTGGGAAAAGCTGGCCTGGGGTAGAGCAGAGGTCCAATGGGAAGCCCAGGAGGAAATGGCTGGCCATGAACTTCATCCAGATGACCACACAGGCAACTCCACTCAGACCCCCTACTGAGATAGCCCCAAATGTAGGGCTCTGCTGCAGCAGAGAATTGACTTGGCTTCAGGAGAGTTCATTACATTTAGGCGGTTGTGCTTTCCCCCATTTATTGCAGTTGCAAACTTCCAGGATGACCTTCCTGTCAGCACTCATATCTTTCCCACCAAAATGTTTTCTGGGTCCTGCGCACGCCTCAGAGCCTGCTCTAACCGCCACCCCCACAAGGGTGCGGGCTCTGGGCCCACAGCCCAGAACCTTTTCGTCAGCGAGTTAAGCTCCCACTTTCTCACTGGGGCTGTGCGAATGTTACAGTGTGAAACGGTTCACTTTGTTCAGTGGCCCTGGGCTGCAGAATGTCCCCCAGACCTTTTTGAATCCCAGAGATTTATCTAAATTATCGGATTTGTGAGAACAAAATTGCTCATGAGAGAAAAGTGCTTTCCCTTTCAGAATGAGCTTTAGAATAAAGGATTCACTTTCTAAGGGCAAGTTTGTGCTTTGACTTTTGGCTACTGAGTCTACCAAAAAATGAAGAGAAATATAAAAATGTTGCAGTGTTGGAATGTCAGTAAACATTTCTGGTTGGGCTTAATTCAATGGTTAGGTGAGTCTGTGGAGATCACCTATCTCAGCTGGTGTAGAAATGAGTTTCTTCAACTTGTACATGAGCTTTTGGTGCATTAGCACTGCTTTTACAAGACCTGTTATACATTGTGGGAAGCTGGGTTGGGGTTGGGGGCCTTTCGGTTTGTGGAGAGCTGTGTGGAAACATCTATATGGGATCCAATATTTGGGAACCACTTCCCTGTCACCTCGTTCCTTTCCCACAACACTGGGGATATGAACTCCAAAATTTAGATCAGCAATAGAAACTCTCTGTAGAAATCTGCAGTCACTCAGTCTCTCCTGGTACCACATGGAGTGCAACTTTGGCAGAAGTTCCCCACACATTGATCTCAGAATCTAATTGGCCAATTATGACTTGTCAGCCTCTCTTCTTTCTCTTTCCCTAGGATCTTCAGGCAATTAAAATACCTGTGAGCTAACTGAGGACACGTGTAATTGAAACCACCTTATTGAAAGGCTAATGGTTGCTGCAACCTCTCTCTACACCAGAGTGTTTCAATAGCTTCCCTGTCATTCTCCTCTCATCTATTCATTAACTTCATTCATTCAGTGAACGTTCACAGAGAACATGTTAGATACAAGACTCAGTGGTAGGTGCTGTGGGAGACATCCCTCTCTGGGCCTTCCTATTATTCCCAGAATTTCTTTACCACCACTTTTCCCCTCTTTGATTAATATCAAAGCTTCTGCTGAGAGTTGTGCCTTTCACAAAGACAGAGCACACAAAGACAGAGCACCCCTGGAAGATGGCTGAACTGTGTAAAGTGTTCCAAGCTATTCTCAGTAGAAACATCCCATTAAATCTCTCAGTCTTTATCGCAAGAACATTACAGGCTGTTCTCATCAAATGCAGTCCAGCTGGAGTGAATGGTGGCAGCGGCATGGACCTGCGGGGGTGAACAATGTCACTCTTTTCTCACAGTTGTTTTTGCCGTGGCAGCGGGAGAGTAGTATTTCTGCTTTCCGGCAAAGGAAAGCCTGCCTCAGAGTCATGTTCATTTATTTGATCCCAGGGAGGACAATAGTCTTGACAAGTGCGACAGAATGCGAAATGTAAAAGCTGGTGTTCTTACCATTACTTAAATTAGGTTTATAAGGTTGTGTCTGGGTGTCATTCAGATGTCCATGGCCTCTGTTTCTCATGTGAACCAAGGTGGAAATAATTAACTTGCTTCAGGAATTCTCTAAGCTTTATGTCTAATACAATATCTAGCATTTCATGGGAAGTCAAAGAATATATTTATTGAATGAGTAAGTTGATCAGGGCATGAAACATGGTACATAAGAAGAAGAATGTATGTTGGAGTTGAGATCGTGAGTTTGATTTTAATTTTAGACATGGTGAGTTAGAAATGTCTGAGGGACACCAGCATAAGTGCACCAGTTGATATTTAGAAGTGTGAGTTCACAGGCCAGAGAAATACCAGGGCATCAGCTCCTCCAGGAATCTGACCTGTGGTTCACCCTCCCCAAGCTCGATGTGATATGCTTGTACTTATCTCTCACAGTTATTACCTGTGATGGTCTTCATTCATCACCATCTTTAGAAATGGGCTCTTTGAAGCCAGGAGCTATGTCTTGTGGATCAATTTTATCCCCAGGACCTAGAATGGTCCATGGTAAAAGGTAGATACTCAATAATATTTGTTGATCAAATTATCAAATGACTAGTTTTTAAAAAGTAAATTATTCTTCAAATCCTGAGCATTGTCCTTAATCACCCCTCCCCCACATCTAAATAGCAACAAGAACTGCCCATTCTTCTTCCTTCAGGACCTCATGAAACTGTCCTTGACTGTGACCATAACCCTGACAGATCCATCCACTTCCAGCCTTGCTCCTCCTCCCACATTCATTCGCAACTCCTCTCCAAAAGTGACCTTGCTAATGGAGATCTGCCTCAGGTGACTTTTCTGCTTAGAAGCTGGAATGGCTCCTCATTTCTTTTAAGATGAATCCTTAACATTTCCCTGAGGTATATAAGGCCCTTTAGAATCTTGTTCCACTTATCAGCCCTCCTGCACATCTCCAGTTTTCAGGCTCTAGAGTCAGAGAAGACAGATTTCTAGAACAACTACTTATTCACAAAAGTTTAAGGGTAATTTAGTTCAACTAGACCTCAATTTCATCAATTACAAAATGGGTAAGTTACCACTATTTCTGAGATTGTTATGAGGATTAAAAAATCATGTAAGGTGCTTACTTAGTAAGGTAACTAGTACATAGTGAGGGTTAAAAATTTAAATGTCAGCTGTTACTTTCATAATTGTGAATACCACTTTTCACATTTTTCTTGCTCAATCTCTCCTTTGTGTCCTATTATAAACTGTTTCCTCTGTCTTCTCTTCTTTGTCTAATTCATCTCTCAAGATTTAAGACTCAGCTCTGGTTTCATCTAATCAACCAGGGTCTTTCTTGAGCCTGGGTAAAAGTTTTACGGATTTCTCAAGGACCGTTTGTCTACTTCTATTTATCCCTGTGTTTTATAAGTAGTTTTTAAACTACTTATTGCACTTATCTACCTGTTTCACTATACTATAAGATCCTCAAAGGCAAAAGGACATTTTGCATGGTGTCTAACACATCTCAAGTATTCAATTAATGCTTTATATCGAAGGGAGTGAGAGAGGGCAATAGAGAGGGAGGAGGGGAGACAGAAACCTTTAAGAAAGGTAGAGAATGAGGGAGAAAAGAAGGTCTTGGCTACCAAGAGCATTAAATAATGTTCAATTTAAGAGTTGTTGAGATGAATAGCAAACAGATGAGTTTAGAATATGGAGCACAAGAAAAAGACCAAGGGCAAAGAAACAGACTTGGGAGATGCAGCATAGGGGTGGTGGTTGAATGGATGCAACTGCCTTGGGGGGATGTTCAGGAAAAGGAGAAGTCAAGAAAAGATTTATTCCTGGGAGACACCACTATTTAAAGGGCCAGCAAAAGAATGCACAGCAAAGGAGAATGCGCTTTCTTCCTTGAACCTAAGTATAGTTTCAAAATCCCTCCCTTGTGACCTAAATAACTAAGATTTCAGGATGCAGAACATTCCATCTCTCTTTCAAGGGGCAACAAACTAGGTTAAGTAAATGTTATTGAGTCATATGCCAAACAGCTGTGTCCTTCTCTAGCTCTCTTTCTCACCACGATTCACAGGAAACTTTGGCTTTGGCCAAGTCTCTCTGCCCTTCCCAATTACATACTCTGTTTTCCACCCCATCCTCCACCCACGACTCTTCAATCTTGAAACCTTTGCTTATACTGATCTTTCCATCTGAATTATCCTCACTCCTTTTTATTTATCCTAAGTCCATTCCAAGATCTACCTCCTACATGAAGCCTTCTTCCATCATCCCAGTTCACACAAACATCCCTGTCCTCTCATGTCTATGGATTAGGAGTTTCTACAGTTACATTGTCCTGTTTGCTGGCTTGGCTGCCCCACAAGCTAGACTGGTGGTGCTCCTGCAGAAAAAGGAGCTATGTCCTAAGACATGGTCTCATGTCTTAACTGCCCACACTCATAAACTAGACAGTGTGCACACACTCTTGTCTCCCTTCCCAGGAGTACTTTTTCACCACCCCTTTTCTAGAGACTTCTGGATTGGCAAGAGTAGGGCTCTGGCATCATCTGGAAAAGCACTATAGCTTCCGAACAGTAAAAGGCCTTCTGTGGCTTCAAAGAGTTAAAACATCTCCTGGAGAGCCCAAGTTCCAGAGAGCTAGCTTTTTGAAAGCCAAAGTTAACAGAGATATTTCACCCCTAAATCAGAAAATTCAGTTAAAAGTCAGTTGAGTGCAAGACAATAAAGAAATGTTGGCCAACAGAATGTATTTTCTTTTCAGTGGGTTGAGTCGGTGACTTAGGGACACAAATGGAACTTGATCCTGACAACACTGGAATCAGGCATATAGAGCCTGGGTGCTGCGAATGAATGTAGTTAGGGGAAGAGCAGGCTAGGGGAGCTCCAGGTCGTGCCACTCCAGCTGGTCATGGAGAAGACTGGTGGGTGATAAATGAGTCCTCTTGGCTAAAACTCTCCCCTGGGCCCCATTTGCACATTCACACTGTGTGCTGACCAAGAACAGGCAGGTCCTTACCACCAAGACCCAGGCCCAGGCCTCACACTTGGCCTGAACTTCAATAAGTTCATGGAATTCTGGGTGTTCCCAGAGCTTGATAGAAACCCCATGTTTTTATTTCTCATGAAAATGTCTTTCACAATGACCTATTTAAGACAGAGTCAGTGTCACTCTTTCTTTGCATCAAGTCTGCATTGCCAAATGGAGCACATGTCCAAAGAAGAGAGGACAAGAATGATAGCCACCATTTAGTGGGTAATGTCATTGTGCCAGGCAAGGCATTAGGACATTTATGAACACTATCAGTGCCATGAAAGGTGGGTGTCATTATTTCCTTTTTGCATAGTAGTAAACAGCAGATAAGAAGCTTACAGCAACCAGAGCTGTTTTCATATTCTAATTCTACCATTTTTTTTTTTAATTTAACTCTTTTCTAAGGCCTTGCTGTGTGCAAGCGTTGATCTAGGGATGTCACATCAGAGAACAAGACAGGCAAGACAGCTGCCATTACTGAGTTCCTATTTTGTAGTGGGGCTGGAAGGGAAGGGAGGGGATAAACTGATGAAACAGATGATAAACAAGATGATTTTAAATAGGGCAGTTATAAATAAAAAGTGATGTGATTGGGAGGGTGGCTGGTAACCAGATGGAACTTTAGATAGTGATGTGTCCTGGGTCAAAATCACTTATTTGCTGGAAAAAGCTACTCTATTTTTCTGGTCCTCAGAGTTCTCATCCATGCAGTGGCTATACTAATAGTACCCACCTCATCATCACTGTGAGGATTAAGTAGGCTGTGATGTTCCTAGCATATACTACGCACTTGGTAGGTGCTGAGTTGTTGCTATTACTGGGTTAAGGGACTTACTCCAAAGGAATCTTTAAAAAATCTTTACACATAGTATCATCTATGGAACTTAACATCACTCAGCCAGGAACCATTTCACAAATACTGGTGGTGTTGCTATGGGGAGAGAGGGTTGAGGAGAGTCTGTCTGAGCCAGTGAGCTCTCCTGACCTGAGCAACCCCCAAAGCCAGCAGACAAGCCTGGGGTACACTGTGGGGTTGGCGCCAACATACTGCTTGGCCCTCAGGTGACATTCCATGAAATCCTGCCTCTTTCCATGAAAGGGCCTGCATCTCCATTGATGGCTAGGAGGTAAGAGATTGGAGATATTCAAATCTGCAGTGCAACAGAAATGCCACAAAGCCCAACACGGCAGGTAAATTTCATGCTCGAGTTGATCTCGTCTCAGTATAAATCCACACACCACCACTTAACAGCTGTTTAACTTTGGACAAGTTACCTAAATTCTCTGAATCTCAACTACCACACATTGAGTTTTCCTGTATCCCAGCTTGTCCAGGGACAGCTCAGAAGTATGCCTCCTCTTGCCATGATGTAATCACTGGCATGATGCAATCAAAAGTGTCCCAGTCTAGATGATAAATTAATTATAGTAACACTCTATTCATCTCCCTCTGCTTCTAAGGTTGCTAAGTAGGTGAAATACATTAATGTTGCCTTAGGACAGCGTATATGGCAAGTATGATAACATGCAACTAACTAATGTAAAAAGAAGAAACTTGTGCCTCACATGACTAAAAATAATTATTTTCAATTTCAGGCCTGTGGAGTTTATATTTTGTACTAATATTAGTGCAGTAGGCATAGCATGCTCAGTGTTATTATTACTACTCCTCCTCATCTTCTTTAAACTAGCCTGAAAATTTGGTCACTTGTGAACGTGGTGAGGTAAACAGAACATGGGATTTGGAGCCAGAGGGCTTTCTGGATGACATTGAACCTCCTTGGATATGAGTTCCCTTGTCACACATACATTACTGGGCTTTTGTGTGGATCCACTGCGATTCTCTATGTGAAATGCTCTGTAAACATGAGAAGGGTGAGCAATATAAAGGATTGCACAGCAGCTTATAACAAAAGCTGCCTTGTTTCCAAACACGCTTTAGACTAACCTCTGATCTTAATCTTCTATAGGAAGCAAAAGAATAAATACAACTGGGGTTCAGAAAAGGTAACAATTGTGGAGAATAATAGGTTGTGTCTAGAAGGTGAACTTAAATGGGGAAGATCAAGATATGTTTTAAGGTTACTAAAACAATGTAGTTCATAATTGTGATGATGAAGAATCCCTAATTATTGAGTGACTGAAGTGGTGGTAGTGTGGTTAAGAATCACAGAATTCAAACTGAGAAAACATGGGTTTGAGGATTAAATGGGATAATGAAATAAGATGCTTAGCACAATACCGAAAGTGATTGATTAAAAGAAGCAGTTACTGTGATTACTATTAGCTTACCAGGTGCCAGGCCCATGGGGGATGACATCTCCCCCAGCTTCTTAGCCCCTGAGTGCTAAGTGCTGAGGGAACTGGCCCCTCACCTTCTCCAGTCTCAGTTGCTGATCTGAACAAATGAGAATGTCAACAATGGCTGGCAACTGGTAATTTAGTAGGACCCAGGGTAGGATTACTTCCTGAACATAGTGAATTCCCTTCACAAATTGCTCATAGAGAAAAACTTTTTACCAAGATAGACACTTTTCTTTAAAATCTTAGGATATTAGAAGCATGAGGGTCCCTAAGTAAAAGCATGGGAGGCCTGGCTACTCCCTGAACTGCCAGAGGTGCTAGCCTGGGTTTTTGACATTTTCCCTGGTTGTTCATGCTGTCATGTCAGGGAAGCTCTGGACTTGTTCCGTAGACACACTCTGAGAGACAGTGCTAAGCCCTGGCACTAACTGCATCCTGGCTGCTCAATAACTCAGGTTACACACAGGCAATACAAGGAGCATCTGTGGTTTACCTGAAGGAATCCTGCAGCTGCCGACTGCCCTTCCCAAAGTGGGTCAGTCTCATTAAGGAGTAGCCCAAGGGAATTCCTCTGTGGTCCTGTATGTTTGTGGTGGTGGTTACATGAATCTCTACATGTGAAGAAGTTGCATAGAGTACACATATTCATACATGTACACACACGAGTACACGTCAAAACTAGCAAAATCTGAATAAGGTCTACAGATTGCACCCAACTTACTGGTTTTGATATAGTACTAAAGTTATGTAAAATGCTACCATTGGGGAGGCAGGGTGTAAGGTACTGTTTTATAGCTTCCTATGAATTTTTAATTATTTCAAAATTAAAATTTTTATTGGGTCAGGCTCAAAATGAGGTAATTTCCCTATGTTTTTCATTATTTACATTTGGGTAGGTGATAGGAGAATTTATTTAATACATATAAAAGCAGCTAGAACAATGACTGAAAAAGTAAAAACAATGCACATTAAGTGTTTTTGCTACCTTCAAATTCACTTAACCTACCTTCCTAGATGTTTCTTTTTAACAATATTATGGTTCTTACATTGAAGTCTTTGGAAATAGACCCTATCTCATGACAACAGCCCTGCTATGCCTAAGGAACAGTACTTCTCAATCTTTAATTGCATGCAAATCACCTGAGGATCTTATTTTAAGACATAGGTTCTAATGCAGTTGGTCAGTTGTTCAATAGAGTTTCTGAACCCCAAGCTTCAGTTGACAAGAAATTAGCTCTCTTATAAAGGCATCTGCCATAAATGTTTCCACAGCCCAGACAGAGAGGAAGTGTTTGGGGGCCCCATGGAAAGATGGTGAATCCCCAGGTGAGTGGTGGGGAGTGGGCTCCATTGCTTGCACATTATCTTATTAATTCTCATTTATGCATGCCATTACTGTGTTCTTTGACCCCAATGCTGTGCTATACTTGTAGAAGACAAAGAGAAATAAGATATGCCCTTTGCCCTCAAGAAGCTTCAGAGGAAGCTATATAATTAGTAGTATATAATTATCCTAGAGTGTCCTCTGTGCTAGGAGAGGAATGCGGAGATGTGCTGGGAGCCCTAAAATGAGGATTTCAATCATATCAGGTGTCAAGGAACACTTTGAGTAACCCTCACCCTAAATCATGAAGAAACAGGCAGGGTGAGAGGAGAAGAAGGGAAGCAACAGCACAGACCTTTGGGAGACGAGAATTGCTCCTGGGAACTACCCAGAGGTAGATGTGGCCAGAGCTAGCCTGTATGTTACTGAGTGGCCAGAGATGGTTAATAAGAGTTACTGGCTAAATTGGTTTGAGAAACTTGCTCCAGGGTACCTCAGAACCTGTGGTATGTTCTCCCAAAAGTCTCCCAGAAGGACCGTCATTTCCCACCTTTATGTGACCAGAACCTTTTGTTTAAAGACATCTCGTGAGACATGAATTCCCTTGACCACAGTTGGCCATGGTTGGTGTTTACCAGACAACATAAAAATATTTTTCAAGGGGATCAGAGTGATGGATAACCCCTCCTATTTCTAGAGCTTCATGGTTAACTATTGAATCACGCCATATTAGACCAACCTAATTTCCTCCAAGTAAGGGTCTGTAAGCAGGACTCCAGGGGGACAGCGGTTTAGTGTCATGTTAGCACTGGGGAATCAGCCTGGTCTACTGGACAGCATTCGTGCTCAGTCTGTCCCTTGTGTATCATCTCACCTTCTCAGATTTTTGCAAAATTAGAGACAGACGTGGCCTCTTGTACCATAAATGAAAATGTTGAGGTGGATAATCTCTTTGCAGTGATCGCTCAAAAGAGAACAATAAAAAATAAAAAATTACTCAAACCTTGAAATATAACCAGGGCTGGGGAATTTTTGAAATTGTATTTTGTTTTCATAATAAAAGCAGAACTGACGATTTTATTATATATAGTTTTTAAAATACTAGAGTGGGAAGAAAACACTCTGGAGTTGGTTCAAGTCCTAAAAATAAGTATCATAACAAATCATGAACTCAATCCTTCACTCCTCATCCCCTCTGCCTGTACTGCCCCACCCCCACAGTGCTCATAAATTCTTTCAACCAAGAAAAATATTTCTCATGCCTTCATGTAGAATTTATTGCCTTCTTCTCCACTAGCCCTTCCTTGATTATCAGCTCACTAAATATTTATGGTGGTTTTTCAAGGTACAAGCGCTCTGAGTTCAGTCCCCAGGACCACTACACTGAGGAAATGATGGCATTCAGGCTCACTTTTGTTTCACTGGTACCATCTATGAGGCACCTTTGCCTACATGGACTTCAGGCTTTATCCCTTGGGGTTTTTATTCTCTCAAACAAATGATAAATACTAGTGGATCTAGCGAAAGAAAAGAGAATCTATAATACCTAGAATATTGAAAGTGGAGATTCATCAGAAAACACAGAGTACCTTCCACGTTTTGAGATATAATCCTACGTGGAAGATTTAAAGGACTGGTAGGTTAGAATGACCAAAGCATGGATACAGACAAGATGAGTAAAATAAGGAAGAGCCACCCCATAATTCATCAGGCTGGGAGTAAATTGTACCCTCATATTGCCTGACAATTAAATTAATTTCTGCTCTCTCCTCTCTCATCAATTCAGACTCAGCTGATATGTTATGTACCTGACCATCTTTCAAGAAATTGGGGTATGGGAAAGTAATGGGACACCAGGATGTGCTCCTAAAATTCAGGTCTAAAAGCCTTTCCTGTGGTGGCATCAGTGGAAGTGACCAGAGACTTAACATAACACCAAGCATTCTCTCTTTGATACTTGTCCAGAAGAGATTCCATGCCTCACCCTCTTTACTTGGTAGCACCGAATATGCACAATCTGAGTTATCTTCAGGGCCACTAGACAGAACCAGGCAAGGTCATCTTTTTGTACTTTGAAAGCCCTCGCCTTTCCTCTCACAATTTCACAATAAGTTTTACAGCAGTGGCAAGAGATTAGAACACACATATACACTGCTTCTAAGCCTGATCTTTTTATAGAGTGTAGCATACCTGCTCATTGTAAGTCTGCAGAAACCTAAAACCTGAAATGTTGATGGAAACAGATATGTTTTATTCCATGTGCTAAATGAAAAATTAATGAGGCAAATATTGTTCCTATAGTCAACTTGGGATGAAAAAAGTGACAACCTCCATCTATATCATTATTACCATGAGGCAAGAAATAAGACTAGAGAACAAAGACAATCTAATTTTAAATTCCTTTGAAAGAAAAATGACAGTTCTTATTAGAAAGCAGATATTCTGAGGGCTGTAATAAAGGATTCCAGAAATAAATACAATTGAATGAATGTGAGTGTGAGTGCTCACCTGAGGTCCAGCCCCCTTCCCAGGGCCTGTCCCCAAGTCCTGGATCAATCAGAGGTGGCATAAGACACCAGGGAGAGGGTCGGGCCAGGAGGCTTGCAGCAAAGTTGTCAGGTCCATTAGTTTCGAGCCAGGGTAAAAAGAAGTTGGGCAGATGCCCAGACAGGAGCTCTGTAGGATTAACATTCCACTTGTTGCCTGGGAAGGCAGTGAACCATAGCTTGGAAGTCAGAAGATGTGAGAGTGTGGAGTTTCCTCACACCAAGGAAACTTAGCCTTTTACCTCTAGCACATAGACTAAGCCTACGGATTCATGATAGGAGAGAGGAACAAACTGAACAGCCTTCAAACCATGTGCTCACAGCAGAAAAGGGAAGACAGCCCAGGTTTTGAAATGCGACTGAGCTCCCAGGACATGGTTTCTATTCCTGCCTTTCTAAGCCCACTGTGGTGTTGGACTGGCTCTGCACGCAGAGCATGAGTGGAGTGGGGAGAAACAGGCAGGTGGGCACAACAGTGCTGTGGCTGTTGGTGTGAACAAGGTAGAGCAGGTGGGAGGGCTGGGCATGGGGGATCCCATAGGGGCAGTGGGTCACTGGGGCGAGGGGTGCTAAAGGTGATTTGGGGATGTCAGAGACAACTTTAACAGGCTTAAACCTTTTGTATGAGAACACTCTGAGGGGGGAGGGGCATCACTTGAGTGGAGTTGTCCATTCATTTATTAACCACATGTTGTCATGGACATTGCAAACCTCACAGACTCTGGAGTGTGCTTGCCTGCCTCCACCACCAAGGATCAATTGGGGATACCCCATGGGTAGGAAACCCTCCCCCAACACTTTCAAATAACAGGAGTGCTGTACGCCTTTGTTTGGGAGCTGGAATACTCCCTGTTCCTGACTCCCTAAGCCCACTAAGCCAGAAGGGGCTCTCTCCCTGCAGCAAGGCAACATCTGTGCCCCGAGACAAAGGCCAGAACCGAAATGATTAATTTACTATTCCTTTAAAGTCAGCTCCAGCTTCCAGAGTGAAAAACCAAAAAATAACAAATTGTTTTTTCTAGTGGAAGCATGAAAAGAAAACTCCCTGAGAACCCTAAATTTGTCCTTTTCTTATCTTTTTGTACCAAACTTCCCCAAATGCTTTGACGCCATTTAGAATTCTACCTGTTATATGCCTAGAGATGTCATTCCTTTGAACATCTATTGTCAAACTACCCAAGCAGTTTAAAAGTCCTTCACAGGCCAGAGTCAGAGCCTGCATCTGGTTAGTCTTGGTGATGACAATGTGAGCCACTGTGACATCCACTGTGTTAATGGCTGCAGTGCTGGGCTCTGCAGGATGTTCTGAATTATTGGGCATTTTCTCCAAGAAGAGCCCAATTAAATAAGAAGGAACCAAATCTATAAAATGTAAAATAGTTCAATGCAAAATTGCTTCCACACTGGGAATTGCAGAGAGTTGCAGCTCCAGAGACAATTTATAGTGTCTCTTGACGTTATGGAGCTTATTAAAATCATAGATCATAGATCTGGAAGGCTAGAGGAAATTTCAGCCATATTTCCAGTATGTCCCTACTTTAATCTCTGGGTTGAAGAGACTGCATAGTCATCACACTGAACTGACCTCTCCCATCCCTGAGCTTTTCCTACCCACATGGCCCCAGGATTCAGAGTGAGTTTGTTTGTCCTCCGTGAGTGTTCCTGTGCTTTATCAAAACTCTCCACGTGTCAGAAAAGCTGCATTAAGTCCTGCGTCTCCTTCCTCCCTTTTCCACCACCTTTCTCCCCTTCTAGAGAAAAAGCAATTCCATTCCCTATACAATTTCCCATACCTCTCATTCTGCTAGCTTTTTATTACTTCTGCGCTGGTTTTAGATTCAGACAATTGGGAATAAAACCTGGCTTATCCTTTTACTAGTTATTTCACCTTGAGCAAATACCCACTGATCCCTCATCAATGTGCCCCAGGGTCTGAGATAAAACAGTCTCACTCCCACAGTGGAGGGAGACCTGCCCTGGGAATCATAAAGTCTGGGTTCTTTCTAGGCTCAATTCTAGACTAACAGGCTGTATAGGCTTGGGAAAATCTTTCAATTCCTTTGACCCTTACCTTTCTCCCTTTTAGGTGGAAATAAATAATACCCATTTCACAGAGTGGTTAGAAGGGTTGAAAATGACAATAGAAATGCTTTGTTTCTGTAAAGCACTAAAGGCATTCAGATATTAGCTTCATGAATCTTCTATCCTATTGCTGAAGATCCTAACATGGAGCTTGGGTAAACTGTCTCTGTTAGGCAATGCCTAACATTTTTATTTGAGGATTGCTCCCCTTTACAGAGTGGGCTTGGGGAATTATGTTTGTCTTGCACAATCCTTCCCTCTTAGTCAAAGAGAATCATATTCTCTTTCCAGGGAATCTGCAGTTAAGATTTAGAGACCCTAGTTAGTTTCTAGTGCTCACTTGAACTGAAGACATGAATTTGAGAGAAGAAGAATGGTTATAGTTGGTCCATACACAATGAAGCAGAAAGAGAGAGATGGATGAAGGAGCCACTAGCATCCACAGTCTTTCTTGCCCAAGATACGGGCTGTGGAACTGTGACTGCTGCAGCAGAACATGGACCAATGGGTCCTCCCAGGTGAGGAAGAGTACGCAACTGCTGACATCCAGACTTACCTGACACTCACAGCTAGGCCTTGGTGTTCTCCTGTTAAACATAAATAATTTCCCAGAATGTCAACATCAGACAGGCCACTCTGTGATGAGGATGGATCAAGACAAAACAAGACCACTCCACAGCCATGTCTGAACACAGAAAAAACATGAACATTGCCAGCTATGTAAATGATCAAACATCCCCATCCTGGCTCATATGAGCAACTGCTGACTATTTACCAGTCACAGTCTTAGCTTCGTCTAGTCTTCCCCTCCTTCTGGATAAGATAAACCCATGTATTTCAACCAGCCTTGAACATAGTGATAAGCTCTCCCCACAGATTAATCTGGGCACTTCACTGAGAAGGATTGAAATGGTGCAAAGGGAAACATTTCTCCTTTTTCTTATTCTCCTGCCTTTCTTTTTCCCCAAAATAGCCTCACAGCTTATTGTCTCCACTAAAAAGTCCATTCATATGCCTCAACGCTTCTAAGTGAAACAATAATGGGAGTCCTGGTGCTCTGCTTCTCGTCACAAGAGAACAGGGTATAATT
>VMDR010017738.1:0-19794 GCA_007922815.1 Macrotus californicus
GAAATGGGTAACAACTGTGACATAATTTATAAACTATAACAAAATTTAAATTTCCACATATTTTTCTAATAGACCATCACTTTGTAACTAGTAGTTAAAACAATTTACCAACAGATAGATAATAGTCTCATGGCTTTGGGTTTATATACTTTTTAAAAGAGAGCTGAAAACATGCAAAAATTATACTTTAGTAAAGGTTAGTGAAACATGCAAAATTATATTTTAGTAAGGATATTAATAGAGATCAAGTTTAAAAAATAAAATACTACAATGCTCAATCATTCAGCACCGGTAAATTATTTTTCTGCTCTGCCTATTACATATTTTGATTATGCTATTACAGTTGTCCCAATTTTTCTCCTTTGCCCCCCCAATGCCTACAGCACTCTCCACACCATTGTCCATGGGTCCTGCGTGTAAGTTCTTTGGCCACTCTGTTCCCTACTTTACATCCCCATGGCTATTCTGCAACTATTAGTAAATTACCAATTTTTACTTCTTAATCCCGTCACCTTTTTCATCCATCTACCCTACCCCCCTCCCATCTAGTGACCATCAAAATGTTCTCTGTATCTATGGTTCTGTTCTGCTTGTTCATTTATTTTGTTGTTTTAGATTCAATTATTGATAGATATGTATTTATTGCCATTTTATTGTTCATATTTTTTATTTTCTTCTTCTTTTTAAAGAAGACCCTTTCACATTTTATGTAATATTGGTTTGGTGATGATGAACTCCTTGACCAGAAGTCTCCATCACATTTTGATCATTTATTTTTTTCCTTCCAGCTCTGCACTTTTCCATGGTGGATGTTAGTCTATAACATCTTTTTTTTTTAAAACATCTAGCCACCTGGTTATGGTCTTTAAAAAAATTGGAAATCATATGTAATATTTATCAGTTGGACATAACTTTATTTAAAGATTTTATTTATTTATTTTTAGAGAGAGGAAGGTAGGGAGAACAAAGAGAAGGAGAGAAATATGGATGTGCGAGAGATAAATTGCTTGTCTCTTGCACATCCCCATCTGGGACCTGGCCCACAACCCAGGCATGTGCCCTGACTGGAAATCAATCTAGGACCTTTTGGTTCCCAGGCCAGCACTCAATCCACTGAGCCACACCAGCCAGGACCTGGACATAATTTTCAAACTTGAATATTTCAGAGAAAGCCTAGAACAAGCTCAGGAGCAACTCATTACCAAAAGATACCATTTAAAGCTCCCTCAAATCAGTGGTCTTAGCCCTGAATCATCAGTATCACCTCTGGAAATTAAAAAGTATATAACATACCATAGGGGCCTTTCTCGGGCAATTTTGAACTAGTTAGTCTGAGGTAGAAACTAAGCATCTATATTTCTCATCTATATTATTTAAAAGCTCTTCCACAGCTAATGATAACACTGATTTTTAACTGCCAGATAAGTAAATTACATGTATTTATTATAATAAGTATATATAAATGTTAAATATTTATTGAGACCTATTATGAGCCAGGCACTGTTCTAGGCACTTATATGTGTTGTCATTTAGCTGGTAATTTTTAATTCTTAATTAAGAGTCAATGCCTTAAACCAGTGGTTCTCAAAGTGTGGTCTCTGACCAGCCGTATCAGCATCTCCTTAGAACAGGGGTGTCAAACCCATTGTCACCGGGAATGGCGGGGGGGCCACATCGGCCTCGAAGTTGCCTTCAAAGGGCCGAATGTGATTTTAGGACTGTATAAATGTAACTACTCCTTAACTGTTAAGGAGCTGAAATTACATTCGGCCTTTTGAAGGCAACCGCGAGGCTGATGTGGCCCCTGGTGACAATGAGTTTGACACCCCTGCCTTAGAACTACTAGTTAGAGATGCAATTTCTTCAGCCCCATCCCAAATGCAGTGAAAAATCCAGCAATCTGCTTGGATAACCACTTATTTCAATAAGCGTGATTCTGATGCACTGTGAAATTTTAAGAGTCCCTGTTTTAAGAACAGTATGAGTCCTTAGTTAGTATTCAAAGTGTGATTCAGGATTAGTAGCCTCAGCCTCACCAGAAAGCCTGTTTGAAATGCAGGGTCTCCACCCTAGGCCTCTGAAGCAACCTGCTAACAAGACTCCCAGGTGATCTGAATGCATATTAAAGTCTGAGAAGCACCCGAGTGAATTAGTGATTCTTACTCATAGCTACCTCTGCAGAATCACCTGGGGTTTAAATACTGGCTCCTACTCTCAGACGTTCTGATTTAATAAGTGCAGAGTGGGAACTAATCATCACATTTTTAAAAGCTCCTCAGGTAATTCCAAATGTGAAGTTTGAGAACCACTGCTTTAAAATAAGAATTCTTAAGCTATGGATAGTGAGGAGGGTGGCCTGGATTGGATTTCAGTGTGGTCCGTGAACATTATAAAGACGTATGGAAAATTCCGTGTGTTGTACTCATGTGTGCATTTTTCTAGGCCATAATTTTGATTAGTTGTTTTTATTTTTAAAGAGCTTCTATCCTGTCAAAAATTAGTTAAGAATCTCTTCTTTGAAATTTGGCCTTGCTAGTATTTTATATGCACTCAATAATGAAAGATGCATGAACAAAAATGAATACCTGGAGTTCAGTGTCTCATGAAATCAACTTCAGTTAGTGCACAAAGACAATGGAAAGGGCACCAATGGCTATTGAGACCTACCATGTACCAAATGCTTTGGTATTACATTAGCTCGATGTCTTCACAACTCTGTTTCACACATGAGAACACTGAATCAAAGAGGTCAAGTAACTTGCTAAAGCCATATTAAGGGGTGAAGCCAGGAATCAAAACCACACTATGCCAGATTGGAGTCCTCAAAATTTAAAGTGCATTAGAACTACCCAGAGGACTTATCAACATATGGATAAGTGTCCTCACCCTGAGTTTCTGATTCAGTAGCTCTAGGGTGGAGTTCAAGAACTTGCATCTCTACCAAGTTCCTAGATGATCCTGATGCTTCTGGTCAGGAGACCACAGTTTGAAAAACAATGCCATTCATTCAATCAAGTATTTAGTAATGCCTAATATATGGCAAGAGCTGCCACATTTTAGACACTAGGGAAATAGTGGAGAGTAAGACAAAGTCCATGTCTTCATGGATCTTACAGTCTAGTGGGGAAAACTGATAGAAACAAATGTGGAAAAAAATATAATGCCAGGTAATACATCCTCTGACCAAAAGGAAAAAAAAAAGCAATGTAAGGGGTCGGGGGATAAAACTTTAGATAGTATTCAGGAAAGACCTTTCTGGGGTGCCTCTTGGGCGGGACACCCAATGAAGTGAGAAAGTGAGCCATGAGACTTTCTGGTGAAGCATTCCACGCAGAGGTAAGGAGCAGCAGCAAAAAGGCTGCCATAGCAAGGGGTCAGACTGCGCCCAGCATCGTCAGCCACAGTCAGACTTACTGTCTGAGGATGGTGAGAACACTAGGATGCTACCAAAAGTACCACATCTTATGACTATTTGTCTTACCTATTATATAATATGGTTCGTGCAGAAGATTCCAATAAAGTTAATGGTATTTGCAGCATTATAACTGGAAGAACTTCTGGTTTTTCAAAAGTATTTCCATAAAGATCCAAGTACTCAAGAGATAAATTTTTAAATTCACAAGGCAAAAACGGAAGCTTATTCCGAGCTGCTGATAAAAAACGCAGGTTTGTCAACTGTCCTATCTTGAAAGGCAATCGAATCAATTCATTATCATCGAGTTTTAAATCTGTAAGTTCCCGAAGCTGACAAAACTGCACAGGGAGCGCCTTCATCTTGTTCTTGCTGAGATCCAGACTCCGAAGTGATTTCTGGAGTGTAGATTGACACAATGCTACGCTAAATGACTCCAAGTGATTGTCATTCAGGTTAAGTTCTTGTAGGTGGATGAGGTCTCCGATTGTAGCTGGAAGCTTTTTTATATGGTTGTGACTCAAGTCTAATTTCTTAAGGTTTTTTAAGCAAAGCATACGCATATCAACTCGGACGAGACCACAATAAGAAGCCTGAAGGTGTTCCAGGTAATAAGGGAAGTTCTTGCTTAAAGGATAGTCCTTTTTGGAAGTGATAACCATTTTAGTTTTAAATTTTTCAAATTCTGAAGTCTTCACTGGTGCGAGGGGTGAAAGTGGTGCCTCAACATCACAGCCTCTGTGAGCCAGTCTCACGGCTGAAAGGAAACTCTTTAAACTGCTGGAATTGGCCTAAATAAATAAAAGTTGTACCATTATAAATTCTATTTTAGATAATGTATGCATGCTAATTCATCCTATAACAAATTTTGTAAAGAGTTATATAAGCAAATGATGCAATCATTTATTGAAAATGGCTGTAAAAATAAATATTTTAGTATTCTATTATGACTAAATTTCAATATAGATACAAAAAATATTAAAAGTTTTTTTTTAAAAATGTTGATACGCTCTAAATAAAGCTGTTCAAAGGAGGAATCATAAGAATATAAAATAAGATAGGAAAGCATGAAAAGATTCCACTCGAGATTCGGGTTTAAGATGAACTCATGCAAACCTCCAGGGCCTCTGAGATAGGCTGAGACAGCCCTGTGCACTGTGAAATGTTCGGGGGTGCCATTCATAAAGATTAGGATTTGGGAAACCCATGGCCCTGTGTGTCAAAAGCAGGGCTAAATAGCACTGTCAACAGTGCCAGAAACGTCCAAAGCAAGTGAGTTGCTTCCAGCTGAACAGAGAAATCACTAATCTAGTGGTATGTGAACTAAGTCATCAATAAAAATTACTAATACTTGGCGGGATACTTTAGGAGTTTCCTAAAGTTCACATGTGAAAAAATACTGAACTTTTAGCAAGCGTGGGAAATGAAGTATGTGATCCTATTTGGTTGGAATGTGGGAGATTTGTAGAGTAAAAGATTAGAAATACAGTTTGGGGATAGATTATATATGAGCTTGATGTTAAGGTAAGGAAGACAGAATGATCAGGCTGAGGGAAACCACTGAAGAATTTTGAGCATGAGAACTACATAAGAGCTAAGCATTATTTTAGCAGCAGTATATACAGTGAAGTGGAGTCAGGAGAATCTGGAGACCTGGTTCGAGTAGATCCAAAAGAGCGCACCAGCTTGGGAGTTACAATTAGGGCTGAGCTACGGGAATGGAAGGCAGGTATGGCAGAGAACTGGAATAAAGCCTTTATTTGGGGGACAGAAAAAAGGTTGCCAGAGATAGGAGGCAAAGGAATGGCCGAAAAAACCAAAGGTAAATCAGGATAGTGCCCTGTCACAGACACCAAGGAAGGAAAGTTTTATTAAGAAAAGAGTGGTCACCAGTGTCAAATTCTACAGAGCTCAAAAAAGATGAGAAAAAATGGTAATGTGATTGGCAAACAAAGGAAATCACTGACCTTTCAGGCAGTGTTTTGAATACACCAGTAAAATAAAGGTCAAAAGAGATCATCAAGTAGAGGTACTCGATTTGGCCTGTTTTTCCAGAAATTTGTTTTTTCTATTTTTTTAATTGTTAAGACCTCAGCTTGTTTTTGCGTAGAAGGAAGGAGTTAGTGGAAGGATAGGCTAAACATCAAGAAAAAATGAAAAAATCACAAGAACAGGAGGAGGTATAACTAAATGATTCCATTCAATACACATACTTCAAAAAGTTATTAAACTTTTAATTTTTGCAAAACACTGTGCTTGGGGTTAAGGTAATGCAAGGCTGAACAAGACATTACTGCTACTCTCTAGGAAGGGGGAAAACAAATAAGGGGAGATAGGGCAAAAAAAATTGTTTTTATTCTAATGGTTTATTTTTTAAAATAATTATGGTAAATAAAATACTCCTAAACAAGGTTCTAATTGCATTTTATCCTTTTTTTACACTACACTTAAATTTGTAACATGTAATTCAGTTGGCAAAATGCAGACTTGGGCCACCTGCCTTAGAGTTTCAGGGTAAGAACAGCCTGAGGCTCCATTTTGGGAACAGAAGCAAACCTAGTTTTTCTCCCCATCCTGGGCGGCTTCCCCAAGGCCGACTCTGCCCTTTGGGAGCTATACAAGCACACCTAAGAAGCTACCATCACTTCTTCTTTTTTAAACTCCTTTAGTGTTACTTTGGGAAGCACTTTATCTGCCCTTCCATTCTAAATGATAGCTCTGCTGGGTAGGGTACTCTAGGTTGTAGGTCCTTGCCTTTCATGACCCGGAATACTTCTTTCCAGCCCCTTCTAGCCTACAAAGTTTCTTTTGAGAAATCAGCTGATAGTCTTATGGGGACTCTTTTGTAGACAACTATCTGCTTTTCTCTTGCTATTTTAAGATTCTCTCTTTATCTTTAACCTTTGGTATTTTAATTATGATATAGCTTGTGGTTGCCATCACTTCTTCAAACACATCTGTGAGAGTCTATCCTCATTCAACTATGGGAGATATCAGGATACTCAAATAGCTTATTTAAAAAAACAGAGCCGACCAACCTACCCATTAATGTGTTTAATACCGTACCTTACTCAGACAGATATCCACAGGAGGCTCCTTTAACCGAACAGTGGCTTTCCCCTCATCCACAAATTTGGTGAAGAACTGCTCAATGTTTTCCTTTAGCTGCTTAAAATCAACAGAAAAAAAGAACAAAACGAAGTATTATTTAATACTTATTTACAACTGGAATGTGCCAGTCACTTTGCCAGGTGTTCATTTGTCTTTTAGTCCTCAAGGCTGTGTGTTTTGTGGTTTTAAGTTTTAAAGTTTTCTGTTTGGTTGGGTTTGTTTTCAGCAGTTGGGTAGCTACATTTCTTATGTACCTTCTGGTAGATACTATTTTTCTCTCTGCCCAGTCAACATTTTCTGCTTCTGAGAACAGAATTTCCTGTGTGGGGAGAATTTTCCTCTTCTCCCATTCCACCTATGCGATGTAGTGAGCTGTCAATAGTATTACTTGCCTTTTTAATTTCAGTCCACCAGTCTGGGTTGGGCATACCTCCCACAAGATTACAAACTCCACGAAAGCAGTAATCTTGTCTCCTTTGTCATTCTTGTACCTCTAGAGCCAAACAGTGACTGACACATAACAGGGGCTCAAAATATCTTAATGACTGATGTTTCTGCTTTAGACTTTAACAACAATTTATTGAGAAGCCATTATGTACCCGGTTAACTATGATAGGGGGTTTGGGACAATAGTGGTGAATAAGACCAGCATGGCAATCACAGTTGCCAATCTGATGAGAGACAGTTATTAAAGTAATTATGAGCATAACAACTATTAAGACAAGTACAGGCTACTATAAAACCTTACACAGCAAAGAAATCTTGCCTGGTCTTGAGATATGAAGGTGACCTTAAAGGTGAGAACGAAAGGATTAGGACATATTGGCCAAGTGAAGAAATTACAAGAGAAGACAGCGTACCAGTAAAAGGGAACCATGTGTGCAAAGCCTTGAAAGCAACAGAGCGTGGCAGCTGTGAGGAGCTGAAAGTTCAGTGTGGCTAAGTAAGGATCCAGGGAAAAGAGGTGAGCGAGCCTGAAGAGGAACACAAAGATTGGATGGTGAAACAGTTTGTAAACCACGTTAAGAATCTTGGATTTTATCCTAAGAACAATGACACCCACTGAGTGACTTGAAGCTGGGGGAACATGGCTAGATCTACATTTTTACAAGTTCCCTTTAACCGCAGTGTAAGAATGAACTTTGGGAGAGGGGAACACAGGATGGGGGAAGGGCAACAGTAGACAGGTTCTTTAATAAACTCTCCAGGCAAGAACAACGATGGTTTAGACTACAGCTGGGATGGGTGAAAATTTGAAAGATAGGTGAAAATTTGAAAGATACCTAGGATGCAGAATTTAAAGGATTCAATAACATATTAGATGTGTGGAGGCAAAGGCTTTAAGACTTCAGGAGGGGGCAGATCACTACTTAATGAGTTGAAGAACACTGTCAGAAAAGCAGGTTTAGGGGTGGCAAAGACAATTAATTTTTAGGTATTTTTAGGTTGAAATGCTGCCACACATCCAAGTGAAGATTTCCAGTAGGTAGCAGATTCAAATGAGAAGGGATTTACATTTATCAGATGAAAAATGTTTCTCACTGCTCTTTTAAGATCTGTTCCCTCTGATGACCACCAATTTGCTGCCCTCCACCAATGTGTCATGCAGATTTAGAAAGTCAGATGTGAGTCATAACTATTTCTGTGGAAAAACAAAAAGCTACATGTTGTTCAGCATTTTCTCACGTGAAGAAAGAAGTGGTATGAAAAAAGTGTGACAGTGGCATGAGCATCACACACCCAACTCGAAGATACAGTTGTTCTCCCTTATCCAGAGGGGAGAGAGCCGCAGCCCAATACCCCCAGTGGAAGCCTGGAACCACAGAGAACGGCAAACTCCATATATGCTGTGTTTTCTCCTCTGCATGCGTACCTATGATAAAGTTTAAATTCTAAATTAGGAACAGTAAGAGATTCAGAAAGGGTGAAGACTGGCTGAAGATACAGATTTGGAAATCAGCCAGATGAGGGCTGAAGTCAGGGGACAGGAAAGCAGAGGTGAGAAAGAGGCCCGAGGAACTTCCCATACTTGGCACTGACACCTACTTTTCCAGGTGCAGCCTAATTCTTCCAACAAATGTTTACAAAGCACCTGCGACCCTCCAAGCCCGGTGCCACCACCTCGTCCACAAAACGTTCTCAAGGCCCTGAGATCAGAATCCATCCCGTTGCTGGTACTGCACTTGGCTTCCACGTTCACTGCGGCGCTTACAGCCTGCCTCGTGTTCTAACCAGCGGCTTCTGTCTCTCCCTTTCCAGCCGCAGAAGGACGGTGACAAAGTCGCCTTTCTCGCCCAGTTTCTAGCACTGCACCTTGTGCATGGCTACGTCGTCAGCTAACAGTTTACAATAAAACTCTGAATGGGATTCCCACATGCAAGTGACTCAGTGCAGCAGGAGTTTTAGGAGGGACACCACCATTAGCGACTTTTTACAGAGGCAGGACCTGAGCTGGGCATGAAAGAGACGGGTTTGCGGGGACGACAAGAGGGGATAAAAGGGAAGTCCACTTCTAGGTACGAGTTTGCTTTCGTCACCTGGTGGTTTTGTAACCTTTACAATGTTGGGTAATTTCAATCTGAAAAACCATATGAGTTGATTCCATCAACAGAAGAAAATCGTCTAGACTTTCAACTGCTCCCATGAAACACTAAGTGTCTCTGAAAGAGACGGCAATGCCCCCTTTCCTCAACCAAGTGCCGCACTCGCCGCGGAGCACGACAGTGAGGGAAACAACGCCAGAGGCTGTATAAAGCCCAGTCAAGTCAGGTGCGAGTCACCTGTATTTACAGACGTCGCAGGGCAGTCCCGTCGTTCTGACAACGTAACCGTGTCCGGTGATGAAGGGGAAAGAGTTTATAAGACCTGTGCTTTCAAAATTCCATTTCAAATGGGAAAATATACAATTAGAAAATAAAAATTCTATTTCAACTTCCAAGTGCCTCTAGAGCGTTTACTGCCTACTGCTACGCGGGTAAGAAAAAGTCCTAGACCTAAGACATCAGCTCTTAGGAAATTACACATTTGAGGGGGAAAAACAAAAGGAGATGCAGTAACCAATAACTCTGATAAAAATATCACGATGCAGGCCCAAGCGTTACTGCTTCACTGTACTAATCCGGTCTAGCGACCTTAGCTCCTCTTCACCATCCCTTAAAGACTTAAAAAATTGTTTTAAAAGAGCTGCTGCAACTTCTGTGGGAGGGACAGAACTTACTGGACGAGGACGCGGTCATTTCACCGTTCCCCCGAGCGGGGTGGGGTGGCTACCTGTCAATTCGCAGGCGCGGAAACGAGCAGAGCAACGAGCGGAGGGGCGCTCCCAAAAGCCGTCCCCCCTTCGGGCCCGCGGGAGGGAGGGGCCCGGGGACCCCCAGCACAAGCTCCAGACGCGGGACCGGCGCGGGGCCTGTCGGCTCGGAGGCAGCGCCCGCGGCTCCACGCACCTCGTAGCGGGTCCCGCGCCGGTCCTTCAGGGTGGAGACCAGCAGGCAGGCGGGGCGGGGGCGGCCGCGCGGGGCCCCGGCCGGAGGCCGCGGCGGGCTTTCGGGAGCCTGCCGACACAGGCTCACCACCGCGCGGACGCCCTTGCCGCGGTTCCGCAGCCCCAGCGCCGGCAGGTGCCGGCTGACCACCTCGGCCTCGCAGTGCAGCTTCATCCCGCCGGCCTTTGAATCCCGCCGCCTCGCGCCGCGCCGCGCCGCGCCGGGGTCCTCGGGCGCGGGCTGTCCGCGGACGTGCCTGTCTGCTGCGGGCGGACCGCTGCCGGGCCCACCGCGCGCTGCCTCAGGGCGCCACAGGGCGCGGACACCGACAGCCTGAGGGCCCAGCGGCCGGTGACCCGAAACACGAGGCTGATGTGGGCACGAGGTCCGGTCCACGGGCGTGGGGATTGTTTAGGGCGGAGCTCGTTCCCGCTGGTGACACCTGACCCGTTACCGGCACGCTCGGGGCCGCCGAGTTTCCCGAGGGCGGGCCGGTGGTCCTCGGTTCAAGGGACAGTCTCCTTTCTCACACAGCTTCGGCGCTTGGGACGTGAGCAGTCGCCCAGGGCCGGCTAGGGCGCTGCGTCCCTGACCCTTTGGGGCCGGTCTTATGTTTTGTGTTTCGTGGCTCCCCTCACTCCGGAGGGGACGCCTGTCACATCAGAACGTATTTGACTTTGCAACTCCTGTTGAACAAATTCCCACTTTGCAGCTGTGAGGGGTTTGGATGGACTGGCTGGCTGAAAGGCGCGTGCCATTTGGAAAGACCGAGAGTCCACCCCAGATGCTCCTTGGAGTCTTTATTTTGTCACCGGAAAGGGACCTAGTGGAGGCGGATCTGCCCCAGCGAGGCTTGGGATGCGTGGGCTCTTTACCTCCCGCAGGAAAGCATTCAGGACAGAAGTCCAGGTGATTTTGAGAGTGTGTTTATTAAGTTTGGGACAGTGAAACAGCGGAAGGGCTTAGGATAGAAGAAGCAGGATCATAGTAACAAAAATGAGCCTAGCCCTGGGCGGGTAGCTGAATTGGCTAGAACCTCATACCCATGTGCCAAGGTTGCAGGTTCCGTCTCTGGTCAGGGCACATACAAGAGTCAATCAGTCAATGCATCAAAAAGTCCATGTCTCTGTCTGTCTGTCTGTCTCTTCCCCTTCCTCCCTCTCTAGAATCAATTAAAAAAGAAGTGAGCCTAGGCTGGGCTGCCTGGTCTCCCTGAGAAGTAAAAGTCACAGTGACAGTAGTGAGCCAAGATGAGGCTGCTTTTGGCCCGCCGAAAAGTCAGGCAACAGGAGAACCCTGAGTTTAGGAGAAAGTAAAATTACACGCCTGAGGAAATGGAGGTGTGAGCATGCTCAGGGGAGAGTATGTGCTTCATCCCTTGCCTTGGGTTTTTTCTGCTGTCTGTAGCTGGGGAATTTTAGGGGAGGTCTCAATCAGAATATTCATCAGCTTTTCAGGTGTGTTTTCAATATGATGCATTAAAATGAGCATATAGCGGAGTTTGGGATCATTTTCTGGTCAGCTTCGTCTCTATCTTGGATTTGTCTGGCTCTACTTTTGTTTGTTGTTTATTCCCCTGACTTTATCCATGTTTAGGCTTGGCTGGCACTAATGGCACTAACTGGGTCTCTGTTATCTACCTCCTTGACTAGGGTGATTTCAGCTCCCTGGTTGGGGAGGACAGTGCAAACCATCTGCCCCTAAGTGTCTCTGGTTAAGGAGGATGGGGTCTTGTTTTTAGCTGGCTGTTAATTGCTCAGCTATTCTTTAAACTATTTCGTCTCCATTTCCCTCATTCCACTTGCCAGGGAACTTTTCTAGCTTCTTACTAATCTGCCTCAATTCCATTTATTAAAGAAGGCCAAGGCTCCTACTTAGGTGGAGCAAGAGAGGCCCCTGGGACATACATTTTAAGGAGACACTCACTCTTAGGGTCATAGTCTTTACTCCTTAAATGTGCACCCGAGGTGCCCCCCTCTCCATACTCTGGTCCAGGCCTTGTATTAAGTATTACATTTCGTCTGAGCTGTATTTTTGCAGATGTAAATGACGTCCAGCAATGTTGATTTTCAATTCAACTATGACAATTTATTCTGTGGCCCCTGAGAAAGATGATACCTTCTAAGAAGGACTCAAACTTAAAAACAGAGCCTAGCAGCCATTTCTACACAGGGGCTTCTCACATAAACCCCACTTGAGGGAGAAGCCTGCACTAAGCTGCCTTCCTCCAACACTGACTTGCCTGCCTGCACTGTGTTTCTGCCATCTGAGCCAGCCCTTAGGAAGGAATTACTGCAATCCTATTTCCAGCAAAAGGACTGAGACTTACCCTATCCAATCAGCGCTGCTATATCCCCATCAGTATCTTCATAAGCCAATCAGAGTGGCTCTCTTTGACCAATCAGGACAGATTGCCTTTTGGACCAATGAGGCTGTTAGGATTTGGAGTCCTTATTTTACATAAGTATGGGCCAATCAAGAATCAGGGATGGGAACTCCATCTATATAAGCCAGGTCCTCTCTGGCTGGCGGGGCACAGACTTTCCCTTTTCCACTGAAGACTGCATTTCCCCTGCTGGAGCTGAAACACTCAAGGTGTCTCACCAGAGCAAAGCAGAGAAGAAAAGAGCTGAGTGCCCCCCAAGAGGGACCTGGCCCCAGGGCTGCCGCACTCTAGGGCCTTGCCCCAGGGATTTCTAACAGCTCTGCTGTTTCACTCTTCAGCTGTATCACAATTGAGCTGTTTGCACTGAGTAGATTTTCCTTTTTCACTACACCTCAAATTGAGGATTCCTGATGGTGTTGAAGCCAAGGACCATCTGTTGACACTAGCTGGCATTGGAGACTGACTGGACATGGAAATACTCAAGGAATTTTTTTAAAAAAGATTTTACTTATTTATTTTTAGAGAGAGGGGAAGAGAGGGAGAAAGAAGGAGAGAAACATCAATGTGTGGTTGCCTCTCACATGCCCCCTACCGGGGACCTGGCCTGCAAACTAGGTATGTGCCCTAGGTGGGAATTGAACCAGCGACCCTTTACTTTGTAGTCTGGTGCTCAATCCACTGAGCCACACCAACCAAGGGAGGACATGCTCAAGAAATGTTCAGTTGGGCTACAGGTTTGCCAAAAGGAACCAAACAACATCTAGATCTGTTCTCCTCATGTCAAATTGGTTCCTGATTTTCCTGGCCTACATACTACCCTTGTTCCCTTTTTTCAGTTTTGTTCCTACTAATTAATCCTATTAATCTTTCAAAACCCAGTTCATTATTCATTTTCCACTAAGCTTTCTTTAACATCTTGGTCTTCCTTTTAGGAGTGGGGAAATACAATTGCACTTAAAATTATCTTTCATTCCTTTTTTTTCCTTAGGTTTGAGGTGCATACCAGGCATTCAACAGATAATTAATTGACTGACTTTTCCTTTACTTTGTGCCCATAAGAAACTCTACTCACTTAGATTTGTGGCTTATTCAGGTTTAAGCTAGTAAAATCATACCACATCATATTCTTACAAAAGCAAGGTCACAGTCTATGGACATATTATATGGTGAACTTGTCTGCTCTACTACATTTGGACTAGATCGTGGAGTTGGTTTTTTTAATGGTAAACTTCATCTAAAGTAAAGCTAAAATAGTTAACAAATATGTACCTAAGCATTAGACTTATATAGAGCTGTCTTGAGCCCGTTGACACCTCTTGATCATGTTTTATAGGCTGTGTTTCCACTATGATTTCCTAATTAATACCCTCCTTTCTATTCTTCATACTGTCATGTCAGTTCAGAGCTACATTACTTACCTTAAGAACTATTCTTCTACTTACCAGGTCTTCTTATTTCAGTGCATTTATTCATTCAATATTTATGGTGTTCTTGCTATGTGACAGCATCTATGGTAGATGTTTAGGTGCGAAAGGTGAGTTGACAGTGTTTAGGAGAGACAAGTAAACCAAAAATTTTACAAAAGTGGATAAATGTTAGATGGGGACATTAGTACAAAGCAGCCAGATGATGAAAATAATTTGTTTGTTAAACCTAGGCCTTTGAAAATTGAAAGCAACATTTTCAAGCAGGGAATAAAATTCAGACCTGTTTACGAAAGGCTACTGTGGTCAGTAAAGAGATTACTTTGGAGGTGGAGGAAGCCCAGAGACAGTTCTCAGGTAGCTAGTGCAACAATCCACCATCTACACTGCTGCCAAAATAAATTTTTAAAGAGGTCTGCTCCAACAGAACCCTAAACTTTTGGAGCTGAGAGATAGTTTACAAACATTCTAATTCAATTCTCTCAATTTACACAAGGGGAATAGAGGCTGAAAAGAGTAAAGGGATTTGCTCATAACCTCACAGATAGTGTTAGAACAAATAGTGCTAGAACCCATGTCTCATATGCTGCACTTAATCCTTCCTAAAAACTTTCATGGATTTCCACTCTTTGCAAATTAATTAAATGCAGATACCCAAAGATTTGTCTCTTATTCCTTTGGAATCCAGGTCCTATTATGTAGCTGGACAAATCTCCTCAGGGCAGCCTTTGTGGTTTTCAGTTCTTGCTTAGCACTTACTCTTTAGGGTTCCCTAGAGCTCAACTCTGCATTTTAAAACATATGATGTTTCATCTAGCACTTTTGGATGTTCTTGGCCAGAAGAATCTTACATTATCCAAAATATTGCTCTCTGATTACTTATTTAATGCCTGTCTTCACCTTTACACTGCAAGCTTCCTGGGGTCAGGTTCTGAGTAACTACTGTTATATTCAAGACCTAGTGTAGTGTTCACATTTACTAGGTACTTCATGGATACTTGTAGAAAGAATGAGTAATTTGAATATATGCTATTCATTTATTTACTTAACAAATATTTGTGAGAGCCTACTATGTGCTAGATTAGAGCAAGCTTACAGATGAGTGCATATTCAATTAATATTACTTGTGTTGGAGTAAGTAGCTAACCAGTCAGAAGGGAGGAAAGCTTGATTTCTTTCCTACTTCTCTGGACAGTGAAATAAATTTGAGATGGATTCAAGATTTAAAATGAAAATGTAAAAGTACTATAAGAAACAGAAATTTTAAAGGATTTTGATACAACCTAAAAGACATAACAAATTGATAAATTTTCGTATATAAAATTTAAATGTTTTACATGGAAGAGTATACCAGAAACAAAGAAAGCAGAACCCGCCCTGGCTAGGTAGCTCAGTTGGTTAGAACGTCATCTCGATACGCCAAGGTTGTGGGTTCAATCTCAAGTCAAGGCACATATGAAAAGCAATTGTGCCAATAGTGTCCTTTATTTAAAAAATAAAAAAAGAATGAAAAGAAATAAGAATCTGCGAATGTGTTTGTTACTGAACTCAAGGGGTTCGCCACTTGGCATGCTCTATTCAAGAATGAGATGTGGTTATCATTAGGTAGTTTTATTCACTTGCAGCAAGTAAAGGAGACAAGGGATTCACATCTAAAGCTTTCTCCTGGAAGGGAGGCTTAGCCGTTGGTTATATATACTATTTAGTTAATTACGCATTTAAAAAATATTTTACGTATTTATATGGAGAGGGGAAGGAAGAGGGGAAGGGAGGGAGAACGGGAGAGAAACATCAATGTGTGATAGTGTCTCACATGCCCCCTACCAGGGACCTGGCCTGCAACCCAGGCATGTGCCCTGACTAGGAATATGAACCAGCAACCCTTTGGTTTGTAGGCTGGCACTCAATCCACTGAGCCATACCAGCCAGGGCAGTTTGGACAGTTCTTACCTTGACAGTGAGAAAACATCTTCCTCATCAAAATTCAAGCTAAAACAACACTTACTATTTTTAGGCTATCAGAAGGACAAATGTAAAAAAGTTTGCTAATTTACACTGTTGAGGGCTTGTGGGAAAACATACTCTCTATGCTTGAATTTGATTTGTTACAATTTCCATAGAGGGCAAACTGGTAATATCTTAAAAATTTAAAAACTCATATTATTAGACCAAGCAGTCACATTTCCAAAATTTTATTTCATATACATACTTTATTATATTGATATACTATATAAATATAGATATAATGTAAGTATGCAGAAAAACAGTGCACCCAAGGATGTTTTAATTCTTCTGTATTCTCTGATTTTGCTATACATTTCTCCATAGATTTTATACTCTTCTAAGATGCTTTATGGTCTATATATTTTTTAATACATTGAATATGGTATGCGCCTGTTTATGTAAATGAAAAGAGATGTAAAAATATTATATATTTAATTAATTATATATTAAAGTATATAATTATGTACATGTATATGTGTAAATGTATAAAGAAAGACAGTATTTTTCAAGCCTCCTCCCATAAAAACTAACATGTTATTCTGGACAAGAAGACTGAAGAAAACAGCAGTCTGGTTTGGAGATTTACTTTTTTTCCTCTTTTTTTTTTGTGAGCCATTCTTGGAAGTAGTGCAATACCGGATCAATTAGCAGAGTGGCTGGAGCAAGCTTCTATTCCATCTCCCTGCTCCAAAAATCCATTTAATATATTGTCTTGGATAGAGGGATGTATCAGATATTAAACTGTCGCGGTCCCGTCCAGCAGGACCGCGTGTTGTTGTGGAATGCTTGTCCTATATCCCCGGACAAGTGACAAATTCACACGGACTAAAGAAATCTGGTGGAGAAAAGGGATGGGTGGCCGATCTCTCAAGGATCAAGAGAGAGGGCCTGCGTGGCTGCTCTCCCACAGAGAGAGGGCCCCGACCCTTGCCTCGACAGGCTTTTATTGAAACTCCAGGTCCATTACATTCAGGGTAGTCCTCATTTACTACTCATAGGTTTGTTTTAGGTGGTTAACTACTATAGATAGCAAAGAAAAGAAGGTTGCTGATCACTTCCAAGATAAAATACAAAGTAGAGAGGAGGCTTAGCTAGTTACACATATACTTTGGAAGTCTGGCCCAAGTCAAAGTAAACTTCTGCTGTCTCCATCCCAGGTGAGGGAGTTTTTGCAATAGCAAGTTTCAAAGCGGCCTAGGTACAATGCAGGCCTGATCACCCACGGGAAACCTATCCACGAATACAATTTGCACACCACACGCAATCTGGACTGCGTTCAGACCAGAACTGAGTCACAGACTATATTACGCATGAACAGGTTCCCCACGTTAAACTGATAAGAACAGATACTACACTTGATCTTAGCCAAAAGGCCAAGAAGTGATGGAGACTTACTTCTAAAAATATTTTTTTGTGAATCACTTCTCGAGGTTTTGACTAAGATCAAATGTACAAATATATTTTAGGGACTCTAGCCAAGATGGAGGCATAGGTAGACACACTGTGCCTCCTTGCACTCCTTAACCAAAAGGACAACAACAAATTTAAAAACAAAAAACAATCAGAACTGCCAGAAAATCAAATTGTATGGAAGTTCGACAACCAAGGAGTTAAAGAAGAAACATTCATCCAGACCAGCGGGAGGGGTGGAGATGGGCAGCTGGGTGGAGAGAACTCCTGGCAAGGTGGCAGCTGGAGGACAGGGGCGGGCGAGGCAGCAGCTGACAGACAGGGCAGTCCCACATTCAGTGCATATAAACTGGGAGGAACGACTGGGGAGTGAGACAGACCACGCAACCCAGGGTTCCAGCTTGGGGAAATAAAGCCTCAAAACCTCGGACTGAAAACACCTGTGGGGGTTGAGGTGGCAGTGGGAGAAACTCCCAGCCTCACAGGAGAGTTTGTTGGAGAGACCCACAGGGTCTTAGAATGTACACAAACCCACCCACCCGGGAATCAGCACCAGAAGGGCCCAATTTGATTGAGGGTAGCAGGGGAAGTGACTGAAAACTGGCAGACAGCTGAATAAGCAGCACCGTTCCCTCTCAGACCCCTCCCCCACATATATCATCAGTAACATGGGTTGCCCCGCCCTGGTGAACACCTAAAACTCCGCCCCCTACTGTATAACAGGAGTGCTGAGACAAAAAAAAAAAAAAAAAAAAAAAAAAAAAAAAAAAAAAAAAAAAAAAAAAAAAAAAAAAAAAAAAAAAAAAAAAAAAAAAAAAAAAGGCCCAAATGAAAGAACAGATCAAAGCTCAAGAAAAAATACAGCTAAGTGACAAAGAGATAGCCAACCTATCAGATGCACAGTTCAAAACACTGGTTATCAGGATGCTCACAGACTTGGTTGAATATAATCGCAAATTACAGGAAAAAATGAAGGCTATGAAAAGTGAAATGAAGGAAAATGTACAGGGAACCAACAGTGACAGGAAGGAAACTGGGACTCAAATCAACAGTTCCGAGCAGAAGGAAGAAAGAAATGTTCAACCGGAACAGAATGAAGCAACAAGAATTCAAAAAAAATGAGGAGAGGCTTAGGAACCTCCAGGACATCTTTAAACATTCCAACATCCAAATCATAGGGGTACCAGAAGGAAAAGAGGAAGAGTGAGAAATTGAAAACTTATTTGAAAAAATAATGAAGGAGAACTTCCCCAATCTGGCAAAGGAAATAGACTTCTAGGAAGTCCAGAAATCTCAGAGAGTCCCAAAGAAGTTAGACCCAAGGAAGCACACACCAAGGCACATCATAATTACATTACCCAAGATTAAAGATAAAGAGAGAATCTTAAAAGCAGCAAGAGAAAAGGAGACAGTTACCTACAAGGGAGTTCCCATAAGACCATCAGCTGATTTCTCAAAAGAAACCTTGAAGGCAAGAAGGGTCTGGAAAGAAGTATTTGAAGTCATGAAAGGCAAGGACCTACATCCAAGATGACTCTATCCAGCAAAGCTATCATTTAGAATGGAAGGGCAGATAAAATGCTTCCCAGATAAGGTCAAGTTCAAGGAGTTCATCATCACCAAGACCTTATATGAAATGTTAAAGGGACTTATCTAAGAAAAAGAAGATAAAAAATATGAACAGTAAAATGACAACAAACTGACAGCTATTAACATCTGAACCTAAAAATAACAAAAACAAACTAAGCAAACAACTAGAACAGGAACAGAATCATGGAAATGGAGATGACATGGAGGGTCAGTGGGGGAGTGGGAGGGATGGAGAGAGGGAAAAGGTACAGGGAATAAGAAGCATAAATGGTAGGTAGAAAATAGGGGGAGGTTAAGAATAGTATAGGAAATGTAGAAGCCAAATAACTTATATGTATGATCCATGGACATGAACTAAAGGGGGGGAATGTGGGTGGGAGGGGGTGTGCAGGGTGGAGGGGAATAAAGGGGGGATAATGGGACAACTGTAATACCATAATCAATAGAATATATTAAAAAACAAATTATAACTGTTATACAATGCAAAAATATATTTTTGTATGTATGTTTTTTGCTGAAATGTATAGTTATACAGAATATTAAACAATGGACTTTTTTAAAAGTTTGATTAAATCATTAATTCTGAGTAGCTGGAAAAATGAACGGATGAAGCTGAAATGTTCATATTATTGTAATAGCCAAACATTCAAAATATATATTTTAGACCTCCTTTACAGCAAAATAGACTTATAAAAATATATTTTAATGATTATGCTATTACAGTTGTCCCAATTTATCCCCCTTTGCCCCTCTCTGCCCAGTACCCATATTCCCTCCAGCAATTCCCAGCCCCTGACCTTTAGTTCACGTCCATGGGTCGTGCATATAAGTTCTTCGGCTTCTCCATTTCCTATACTATTCTTAACCTCCCCTGTCTGTCTTGTACCTACCAATTATGCTTCTTATTCCCTGTACCTTTTCCCCTTTTCTCCCCCTTCCCCCTCCCAGCAGACAACCCTCCAAGTGATCTCC
>VMDR010017739.1:0-19801 GCA_007922815.1 Macrotus californicus
CCCCTATGATTCGGATGTTGGAACGTTTAAAGACATCCTGGAGGTTCCTAAGCCTCTCCTCATTTTTTTGAATTCTTGTTTCTTCATTGTGTTGTACTTTATTGTTTCCTTCTTTCTTCTGGTCCACACCATTGATTTGAGTCCCAGTTTTCTTCCCATCACTGTTGGTTCCCTGTACATTTTCCTTCATTTCCCTTATTGTGGCCTTCATTTGTTCTTCTAATTTGTGGCCAAATTCAACCAATTCTGTGAGCATCCTGATTACCAGTGTTTTGAACTGTGTCTCTGATAGGTTGACTATCTCTTCGTTGCTTAGTTGTATTTTTTCTGGAGCTTTGATCTGTTCTTTCATTTGGGCTATTTTTGTTGTCTTGGCGCGCCTGTTACATAGTAAGGGGTGGAGCCTTAGGTGTTCACCAGGGCGGGGTGGCCATGTCGCTGGGTAGTGATGCTGTTTGTGGCGGCAGGGTCCGAGAGGGAACAATGCTGCCTGCTCTGCTCTCTGCTTGTTTTCAGTGACTTTCCCTCGTACCCACAGTCAATTTGGGCCCTTCTGTTGCTGGTTCCCGGGTGGGTGGGCTTGTGTGTGCTCTAGGACCCTGGGGGTCTCTCCAACGAGCTCTCCTGTGAGGCTGGGAGTTTCTTCCGCTGCCATGGCCTCAACCCCCACAGGAGTTTGCAATCAGAGGCTTTGAGACTTTATTTCCCCGTGCTGGGACTCTGGGGTTGTGTGGTCTATCTCACTCCCCAGTTGTTCCTCCCGATTTATCTGCAGGTGGGTGTGGGACCGCCCGGTCCACCAGCCGCTGCCTCTCTGTGAATCCTCTCCACCCGGCTGCCTGTCTCTGCCCCTCCTACTGGTCTGGATGAATGTTTCTTCTTAAACTCCTTGGTTGTCAGACTTCCATACAGTCCGATTTTCTGTCAGTTCTGGTTGTTTTTTGTTTTAAAATTTGTTGTTCTTCTTTTGATTGTGCGAGGAGGTACAGTGTATCTACCTATGCCTCCGTCTTGGCCAGAAGTCTCGATAGTTGTTAACTTTTAAATAGAAAAAATTTCTATTTTGTTGTATGGCTCTCTTTGGCAACTATTATTTGCTTTTCCAGGTTTGGTTTGGAGGGAAGTTTAAGAAAGGCCTGGTGTGGCTCTTTGTCTCAGAGAAGCGATGTGAAATAGCATATTAAACCAAGAAGGAAGACATTTCCAGTCTGAGGTGTGCTTTACTTTTTATGCCAGATACACAGAGCAGTTCTATGGTTCCTGGGGTAACTGTTTAAAATCCTACTTGTTGCTTTCCCACTTTTCCAAACCCAGTAGAATGATGTTGAAAAACATTGTTGCAAATGAAAACTAGAAATGATAAATGGATTGATTCTCTCATCAGGTATCATGGAGTTGCGACTGGAAGCCCTGTTGCTATGTGAGCAGTCACATAGCCCCTGCCCTTCAAGAGGGATGAGATGGGGAGGCCCTGGTCTTCATACAGCCAACAGTAAACCATAGTGAGGCATAAGCACTGGGCTGTAGACAACTGGGATGTGAAAAGCCTCAGAGAATATGGAGGGAAGACAGTGAAATGAGTGAACCTAACCTGGCCATTCTGACCTACTGCAGGGAGAAAGGGTGGAACTGGACCAAAGGCAGAGGCTAGTTGCACTTGAATTTTTCTGTATTTAAAAGTCATCAGCTCTCAGACCGCAAAACCAGTTGCCTTCAGCAGAGTCACAGTGCCTCAGAAAGAGATGAAAGAAGAAGCAAATAAGCCAAACTCCTGGTCAGGCAGTGGGGGTGCCTGGCTGGGTCACAGATAGAATCTTTGTGCACACTCAGAACTGGATGTAAAAGAGCTCAAGGTGGGCGGTATGTTTTTCAAAAAAAGGTTAAAATCACTTTTTAAAGTATACAATGCTAAATTCTATTGTCATAGGCAGGACCTTTGAATCCAGTTGTTTTCTTTTGACTCAACTCTGCAGTCAGGTGGAGACACTCAGTCATTATTTGAAATAAGGTACTGACAGATCTGGGATTTGATTTTACCCACCTTACAGGGTAACAAGCTAGCCTGTTCCAGAGATGTTGACAGAAGTCGTGGGGCTCCTGGGTCTGAGACAAAGGACTTTATTTCTCTGAGCACAGTAGTCAGCATCAGCACAGTCAGATTGCCCTTGTCCCCAAGTCCAAGGAGCCAGGACCCAGTGGGTGCAGATGGATGCTGTGCACACTGTGGGCCTATGTCACAGCTTGGGGACACTGAGCTGGGAATCCATAAGCACTCATGCCCTTTGCTGAGAGGGAGATGCTCCCTCAATCTTCAAGCTTGCTTACTGCAAACAGAGCCCTGAGAAATGGTCGCAGTAAAGACTGACCCAGGCCTGTGTCGTTGGCACACCCAGCAAGATATGTAGGAATGAGAGAGATCCATGGAGACCATTTCCTAAGGATATAAAAATATAAATGGTACAATGCAGAGGCAAAAGTCTGAGAGTAGTGTTAAACTTTGTGTCTATTTAATAAATTACCATTTCATAGCATATAATTATATTATACATTTCAAAAGATACTCTTACTTCAAACTATTTAAAAGTCCTATTGCTTTTTCTACAGAGACCATGTGATAACAACCACTTGAAAAATTTTCTCCCTTTGTGCATAATACTCTACCAGGTGCTGTTGGAAATATGGAGGAAGTGGATGATTCTGTTAGTGCCTTTGTTTTATAACACTGCAGTGATGACACAGGCTTGCATGAGAACACCAGAGTAAATCTATCAATTGCTTGATAATGAAAGACCAATATTGGCATAAGAAAAAGAAAACCAAATCATTTTGTAACATTTCTATCAAGAACAGTTACATGTTTTTCTTTTTTTCAAATATATTGTATTCATTATGCTATTACAGTTGTCCCATTCTTTTTCTCCCCTTTATTCCCCTCTGCCATGTACTCCTCTTCCCACCAGCATTCTCCTCCCCTTAGGTCATGTTTCATCGGTTGTACATGTAAGTTCTTTGCCTTCTCCATCTCCTATACTATTCTTAACCTCCCCCTGTCTATTTTGTACCTACCATTTATGCTCCTTATTGCCTGTACCTTTGCCCCCATTCTCCCCCCTCCTCCTCCCCACTGATAACCCTCCACATGATCTCCATTTCTTTGATTCTGTTCCTGTTCTAGTTGTTTGCTTAATTTGTTTTTATTTTTTAGGTTCGATTGTTGATAGTTGTGAGTTGTCATTTTACTGTTCATATTTTTTATCTTCTTTTTCTTAGATAAGTCCCTTTAATATTTCACATAATAGGGGCTTGGTGATGATGAACTCCTTTACCTTGAACTTATCTGGAAAATACTTTATCTGCCCTTCCATTCTAAGTGATAGCTTTGGTGGATAGAGAAATCTTGAACGTAGGTCTTTGCCTTTCATGACTTGGAATACTTCTTTGCAGCCCGTTCTTGCCTGCAAGGTTTCTTTTGAGAAATCAGCTGAGAGTCTTATGGGAACTCCTTTGTAGGTAACTGTCTCCTTTTCTCTTGCTGATTTTAAGGGTCTCTCCTTTTTAATCTTGGCTAATGTAATGATGATATGCCTTGGTGTGTGCTTCCTTTGGTCCAACTTCTTTGGGACTCTCTGAGCTTCCTGGACTTCCTAGAAGTCTGTTTTCCTTGCCAGATTTGGAAAGTTCTCCATTATTTTTTCAAATAAGTTTTCAGTGTCTTGCTCTTCCTCTTCTCCTTCTAGCACCCCTATGATTCGGATGTTGGAACGTTTCAAGTTGTCTCAGAGGTTCCTAAGCCTCTCCTCACTTTTTTGAATTCTTGTATCTTCATTCTGTTCTGGTTGAATGTTTATTTTTTCCTTCTGGTCCAAATCATTGATTTGAGTCCCAGTGTCCTTCCCTTCACTCTTGGTTCCCATATATTTTCCTTTATTTCACTTTTCATAGCCTGCACTTCTTCCTCTATTTTGTGACCATAGTCAACCATTTCTGTGAGCATCCTGATTACCAGTGTTTTGAACTCTGCATCTGATGGGTTGGTGATCTCTTCATTGCTTAGTTCTATTTTTGGAGCTTTGATCTGTTCTTTCATTTGGGCCATATTTTTTTGAATCGGCTTGCCTGTTATGTTGTAAGGGGTGGAGCCATAGGTATTCACGAGCGTAGGGCAACCCACTTTGCTGTGTTGTGGCACTGTATGTGGGGGAGGGTTCAGAGAGGGAACAATGCAGTTTGCTTGGCTCTCCACCGGCTTTCAGTCACTTCCCCTGCTTCCCATAAGCAAATTGGACTCTTCTGGTGCTGATTCCAAGGTGGGTGGGTTTGTGTACCTTCTAGGACCCTGTGGGTCTCCCCAGCGAACTCTTCTGTAAGGCTTGGAGTTTCTCCTGCCACTGCAACTCCCACAGGTTTTTACAGCTAGAGGTTTTTGAGGCTTTATTTTTCTGCACTGGTACCCTGGCTTGTGCAGTCTGTCTCGCTCCCCAGTTGTCCCTTCCAGTTTATCCGCATGCAAATGAGGGACCACCCAGTCTGCCAGCTGCCTTGTCACTCACCTGATCCTCCAGCCACCACCTTGCTGTGTGTCTTCTTCACCTCTCCTATTAGTCTGGATGAATGTTTCTTTAACTTCTTGGTTGTCAGACTTCCATACAGTTTGATTTTCTGGCAGTTCTGGTTGTTTTTTGTTTTTAAATTTGTTGTCCTCTTTCAGTTGTACAAGCAGGCAAAGTGTATATACCTATGCCTCCATATTGGCTGGAAGTCCTGAGCTTCCTCTCGGTTACATTTTTTAATTGTTCTGTATTCTTGTAGCTGTTGACACCCTGGTTCCTAATAGCTATGGAACAGAAGCACGAGGTTCTGCAAATGCCAGCTGCCTGAGATCGCCTTTCCCCCGCCAATCCTCTGGGTCTTGTATCTCTCTTGTTCTCCATTTCTCTGTCTCTCTCTGAGGTGTGAAGTATAGGAGTATTAGTGGGAAGGGGCTTTAGTTCTTCAGACTTTTTGGTGGGAAGAAACTAGCTGGAGCTCACCTGGAAATGTGTCCTCAGTGCTGCACTGGCTTTAATCCTTTCCACGTGACACTATCAAAGTGCACCCAGCTGTGAGCAGCCTGGCTGCTTACCCAGTTCTTGTTTGCTCCTATTTGGGCATGGGGGTGGCACTTAACTTGGAATCACTGAAAACATTACTTTCAAAACCCTAGGTAACTTTTCTGTTGAGATGGCTCTATAACAATAGAGCATATTGGAGGAATGCCGAGTGCTTCTGAGTCTCACTCCCCACCCGCACTCCTTCTATCCACAGAAGGGTGGCTCAGGAATCCCAAGACACTTGTCTGAGGTCACACAGCAAGTGACAGGGTGAGGGCCAGGACTCAGGCTTTCTGACACCAAGGTCACAGATGCTTTTTGGTTTTTGTTGTTTTTTTGTAAAGCAGGACATATTTGAGATGAAAACTACCACATTAGTATAAAAAAAAGATGTTTAATCTTTGATTATCTCCCCTCATCAAGCTCAAATTTACTAAGTGGTGGTGATAGTGGTGAGATAATTATCTAGTCTTGACACTTGCAACATAGGCAATTGTCACTCTTTGTGAAAGTGATAACCAAACACGGCTTCCTTATACCAAGGATACTTTGAGGGCATGTCACACCCTTCTCCTCTCTTTCCCTGGGACTAGCTCTGTCCCAGAAAATTCTCCTGAAGCCAGTTCAGCTTCTGAGATTCCAGGACATCTCTCTGGGGCCCACAGGATAACCTGACCTATTTTGTGATGGGTCATGACTATTTTTAATGTCTTAAGCCACTTTTGAAAGACAAACCATCACCTCTGTGGTTGTGTACAGTCTGCAAAGTCCACACAAGGTTTGCTCATAGGGAGTTGTGCATGAAGCAGGGCTAGATAGAGAGGTTATATTGCAAGTTATAAAACATCACACAGATATGATTATTCTCATCTACTTTGTTAGACTTATATTCAAGATGAGCATTCACAGGCATGGTGTGAAGGCGGAGTCTCTTTCGGAGGAGTAGGATGCTGAGCTTTAGTGCATGACTGCTGTGGTGTCTTATAAGGTCCCAGACCTTTGTAGAGGTTGTAAGGTGGTTTGGTGACTTCTGGCCTGTGTCATATTTACATATCAAACAGTGTGAGATTTCAGCCTTAGCGATCCTGAAAAAGAATTGCATATGTCAAAGGGATTCAAATTCTCACTTAGATAGAGTTTCAGGAATATTGAAGGATAGAACCAAACTTTTTGGAGAAAAGAAAAATTTAGGGACTTCTGGTCAAGATGGCAGTGTAGATAAACATGATTTGCCTCTTCACGCAACCACATCAAAATTACAACTAATCTATAAATCAACCACCATTCAGAACCGTCAGAAATTGAGCTGAATGGAGGTCCTACAACTACAGAATCAAAGAAGAAACCACATTGAGATTGGTAGAAGGGTGGAAATGCAGAATGGGCTGGTTCCACGCCCACGTGTGGCAGATAAAAATTGGGAGCAAGGGGGTCCCAGCCCCACACCAGTTCCCCCAGCTAGTGCCAGGAAGATTAGTTTCTATAACTTCTAGCTGTAAAAACCAGTGAGGGTTGAGGCTGTGGAAGACAGATACTTCTGGAGTCCCAGAAGTTCCTCTTTAAGGGCCCACACACAGACTTACTTGGACTTACTCCCTCTGAGCTCCAGTGCTGCGGCAGCAGGTTGAAAGGCATCAGAGACATATAGGGAGGAGATGAATTGTCCAGCATCAGAGCAAGAGCTGGGGGGCAGCTTTCTCCCAGGCAGAAGTACTGGCAGAGGCCATTGTTCCTTTTCTGAACCCTCCCCCAGCAGAGCCAGCAAGTGGAGCCATATATGAGACTCAATCAACCTGGCTCACACTGTTTGCCCCACACTGGTAAGTCCTTGAAACCCTGCCTCACCCAACTTTCAGGTCCACCCAAGCTGTTTTTAGTGGCTTTTCCATATAAATGGCTTGTCTTGGCCCATGCTTCAGATTATCCTAAATTTTCTCAAAAAGTAGCATCTGGCCTCAGTGTGCTCTGTACCTCTTGCTAAGTTGCTCCATGCCTGGCACTAGCAGCAGCCAGCCTTGGTGTTTACAGCTTGGCCTCACCTGAGCACCTCCAAGACCAGGACAAATAGCAGCCATCTGCAGGTTGCTTTGTAGCTTATGTTGTGTGACTCCAGACAGAACATAGGCAGTGGCTGACCTTGGATGTGCAGACAGCAATCAAGGCTCAACTACATGAGGAGGCTGTTCACAGCCCACACAGTGGGTGCACCTTGAGTACCCATCTTGGGTATGAGGGGAGGCTGTGCCACAGGAACCTACAGGATACCTACTACATTAGGCCACTCTACTAAGCCTGGGAGATGTAGCAGCTCTACCTAATACGTAGGAAAAAACACAGGGAGGCTGTCAAAGTAAGGAGACAAATAAACATGTCCCAAATGAAAGAATGGAACAGAAATCCAAAAGAAGTAAACAAAATGGAGACAAACAATCTACTAGAAGCAGAGTTCAGAACACTGGTTATAAGGATGCTCAATTAATTTAATGAGAACCTCAACAGCATAAAAAAGATCCAGTCACAAATGAAGGATACAGTAACTGAAATAAAGAACAATTTACAGTGAATTAACAGTAGAGTGGATAAAGCTAAGAATCAGATCAGCAATTTGGATTATAAGGAAAAAAAGAACAACCAATCAGAATAGCAAGAAGGAAAAAGAATCCAAAAAAAAATAAGGATAGTGAGACTCATTAGTCTCTGGGCCAACTTCAAGCATACCAACATTTACATCATAGCAGTGCAGGAAGGAAATTGGAAACCTATTTGAAAAAATAATGAAAGAAAATTTCCCTAGTTTGGTGAAGGAAATAGACATGCAAATCCAGGAAGCACAGAGTCCCAAACAAGATGGACCCAAAGAGGCCTACTCCAAGACACATCGTAATTAAAATGCCAAAGGTTAAAGATAAAGAAAGAATCCTAAAAGCAGCAAGAAAAAGCAGTTAGTTAGTTACCTACATGCATGAGCCCATAAGACTGTCAGCTGATTTCTCAAAAGAAACGTTGCAGGTTAGGAAGGATTCACAAGAAATATTCAAAGTCATGAAAAACAAGGACCTATAGCAATATTGCTTTACCCAGCAAAGCTCTCATTTAGAATAGAAAGGCAGATAAAGAGCTTTCCAGATAAGAAAAAGCTAAAGGAGTTCATTATCACCAAACCAGTATTATATGAAATGTTACAGGGTCTTCTTTAAGAAGAAGATAAAAATTATGAACAATAAAATGACAATAAATACATATCTATCAACAGTTGAATCTAAAAACCAAAATAAACAAGGAAGCAGAAGAAGAACAGACTCACAGATACAGAGAAAGTTTTGATGGTGGCCAGGTGGGAGGTGGACCAGGGGAATGTGTGAAAAAGGAGACAGGATTAAGAAGTATAAATTGGTAGTTACAAAATAGTTATGGGAATGTATACCATAGGGAATAGAGTAGTCAAAGAACATGTATGCAGGAGCCATGAACATGAACAACAGTGTGAAAATTGCCTGAGAGAGTGTGGGGACTGGATGGAGGGGGAGAAAGGTGGAAAATCTGGGATGGCTATAATAGCATATACAATAAAATGGAGGTTCCAGCAGAAGTAACACCATTGAGTATGGTTGGTAGGGTATGTGAATGTCTTACAAGAGATGGACAGCGAATGAACATTTCACCTAAAATATCATATGGTGTGCTTGAGTGTGATACTGTTATGTTACAGAATTACATGCTTATGATTTTGTAATAAAAGATTTTTATGTAATAAAACGGGTGTTATTTGTGCCATACCCTGTATAATTTAATAAAGTAAAAAGACAAAAGAAAAATTTAGAGATTTTACAAGGAAAGGAGAAAGAGAAGATAAAGTATGAAAGATGAGAGTGTGTATTTATCTGGATTTCAGGTATTGTCAACTTTAAGCAACTGGAACATGGTCACAAATCCCAGAATGCTTTAAAAATGGGTCTGAAGACCCAAAGGAGCTGTCACGAATCCCAAGTGATGCATTTATTGCACGAGGTGTCCTCTTAGAGCCCTTCTCCCTAATAATTAGCTGGATTTTTACCTACTTCTAGTGGTTTTGGTCATCCACTAGCCTAGCCTCTAACTAATTTGACACCAGGGCATCAGGCTGGAGCAAGGCAGAGGAGAGGCACCTCTGATGCCCTCGTGATGCCTGAGTGGGCAGCACTCGCCCTGGGGCACAGCCAGTCAGAGAGCCCTCAGCAGAGTCCCCTGAAGGCTGGTAATAGAGCCCCAAGTAAGAGGTCAGGGTTGACCTGTATCCTATAAATTCCACTTAAGAAGGCAGGAGAAAAGCACAATATATATATATTTTTTAAACTAACTGGGAATTAGAAACACTGGCTTTCCCTCTGTTGAGTCCTATGGGCCACCATTGTGCTCTCCTACTACGTTCCAAACTCTGAGAGTCTAGAACCTCATAGTCATCTAGAATGGTTAACTCCATTTATTTATTGCTTTAAGTTTTAGCTTCTACAGGGAGGAGTTTTAGTTCCCTGGAAATCACATGGAACTCCTCTTTTCCTGAGGAGTGGTCACTGTAGAAACTAAAGATGTGTGTCCTGGTGACCAAGAAAACCCTCAACAGACTTTGTAACTGGTGGTTCACATGAAATATTGATCAGGAACAAAACTAAGAAGGCCGGGGAGCAAGGAGATCTGTGAACATATCAAGTGTAAATATTCCCCTTCGGAAGTCACAGCAGGCTATGTGACAGCAGAGAGTTACACATTCTAACCCACATGACACTGCAGAAGCACAACTATGCCAACACAAAAGTATATTTGGAAGTACATGTATAGAAAAAGGAGATTATTGGGATTTTGAGGAATATCGTCTCCTAATAAAAGTGATCTGATAAAGTTTTGTAGTTCTTTTTAAAAAATAATATTTTCTTACTGTATTAAATACTATCATTGTCTCTTTAAAAAAATCCTCACCCAAGGATATGTTTTATTGATTTTAGAGAGAGAAAGGGAGAAAGAGAGAGAGAGAAAGAGAAATCCATGTGAGGGAGAAACACAAGTCAGTTGTGTCTTACACACACCCTGACCGAGAATTGAACCGGAAACCTTTTGGTGTACAGGACAATACTCCAACCAGCCGAGCTCCAGGCCAGGGCATATCATTGTCTTTTAATTGTTGGTATTAATAAAATGTGCATGTTCTTTTGATATAGATAGTCTTCCTTTACCTGATTTTGTAACTGGATTTGCTAAATAAGGTTTTAAAGATGGATTTGTCAGCTTTTTATTCAAGAAAGATAAAAGAAACTTGTTTTCAATAATGACTCATAAACTAGATGGTAGCACCCACTTTGCTAATCCTTCCCTCAGGAATTATACCGGATATCACAAGAGGGATTTCTCCAGTTATCTATTTATGGCTCACTTCACATTTCCTAGACGGAGATAATTTTCTTCTGTACACACAGATTACAGCAGTGCCCATTACCTGGATTTTCCTTAATCCATAGGATTTGCGGTACCATATTTGCTGTGTATAATGTATACCTACATTTTTGTGGGCATTATACATGGGATTATTGTACCCATTATTATATCCATGGTATGTAATCCTTATACCCATGTATAATGTGCATCCTTATTTTCCCTAAAAAATTTGAGCAAAAAAAGTGTGCATTATATGTGGCAAAATATGGTAATTAGAGACAGTAGGCAGGGACTAAGAAGCATACATTGGTAGTTACAGAATAGTCATAGGGATGTAAAGTACAGCATAGGGAATATAGTCAATATTCTAATAATGATCTATGGTGTCAGATGAGTGCGAGATTTATCAGCATGATCACTTAGTAAGTCATCAAATGTCTAAACACTGGGGGTACACCTGAAACTAATATAGTAATGTATGTCAACTGTAATTGAAAAATAAAAATGATTTAAAGATGAAAAAAATAAAAATAAATTTTCATAAATAATAGAAGTCAAATAAATGTCATTACTTTGTAGAATGTTAAAAAATCATGATAGATTATTTTGATATTTTTGGCATTTAAATTAAAGAATTAAAATCATTTGGCATTACTATAAAAATTAAAAATAAAAATAAAGACAGTGGCTAAATTTTTCAGGTTGATTAATCTGATCTGTGATGAGCTTGGCAGGTCTGCCTTAGGTAAGCTCATATGACTTGGTTATAAGAGTCTTGTCTTACATGACATGATTGTGTCATTTTGTGCTGTTGAAGTTTTCCTGAAAATTGTTGACACTTAATACATATTTGAGCATGTTCTCATCTCAAGGGCCAGGGACCTCAATGACCTGAGATCTATTGATTATCAAGTGTCTGTGATCAAATAATAGGTAATAATAAGTGGTACAATGAAGCAAAATCCTATTATTGCAAATTGTGCTGATGCCTGGTGAGACCAGGTGCAGGGTTTTCAAAACAGAGATGAGGAGGGCTGACTATAACAGCACTCTACATTTCTTTCAAAGATTTCTCCTTTTTTTTCTCCACTTGTTGGACAGTAAAATACAGTTGAAATACCTCCTCCGGAATGTCAGTCCAGGGTAGTAGAAGAACAGATAGGAGCGTATTGTTGGGGAAGGGAAGTTGGAGGAAAGTTGCCTTTGAGTGGAAAAGACCTAAGTAGCAGATCGCACATACAAATTGTGCTTTTAAACTCATCAGTGGTGTCTGACAGGCCACCAAGCATACCTTTCTGTGAAGTGCATCCATGTGGCTCAAGGTCTAAAAGTGAGTGCTGCTTAAGACAGAAAACAATCGTGGCATATTTTCAAGATTATTCCTGGAGCACAATACTTTTATCTATCCTGTCCCTAGCTAGTCTCAAAAGCATGGAGGAGCCAGTTTGGGAGGGATTCTGAAAAGATACTGCTGATCTCAAGGCTGCTGAACCAATATTGACTGCTTGAGATTGAAGTTAGAGTTTCTTCCAAACACCCAGGAAGACACAGGAGAAAGGTTTTTCTCTGTTCTCACTTCACTGTGAGACTGCTTCCCCTCCAAGGACCTTCTGAGACCCTTCTAATGAGGAAATTGAAGAGGTTCACACTTGTTACAAACAATGGAAGGCAATCTCCTGCAAAGAAAAGATATTTAAAAAGCAGAACCACAGCGAGGCCCTTATTAAAAGGAGGTTGTTCTCTTAGGCGCAGGACTTTGAGAGAAGCAAATAATTGGCATACATTTCTAAAGAGTATAAATGTTCATAAATGATGAACTGTTATTATAATAGGTTTTCGGTGCCCACCAACAACCCAGAAAACACTAGAGCTGGGTCTCCAGGGTCTCATATGTGAAGAGGGTAGAACGGGAGACGTGTCATTGAGCTGTGGGTGTCCTGACTAAGAGCACAGTTGCACGGTTGGGGATCTCAGGTTTCTCTGGGGGACCCTGAAGAGCTGAACTTATGCTTGCAGGGCTTCAGAGTCCTGGAGGATTGGGTGTGCTCCACTTCCTAGGTATGCTGTAGGGTGGAGGCCTTTCTTCCATGATAAAGGATGGCTAAATGTGAAGTGACTGTGGCAGGACAAGGTACACTATTTTCCTTTTTGGAATTTACAAAATACCAAAGAGCATGTCACTATTCCTTTTGCATACTTTCCTGGGACGTAGGCTCACCTCACAGGTCCACCTGGAATGGGAGAGCAGTGAGCACGGAGGTGAGTGGCCCACTAGTGGTCTGATCTGGTTTTCCCCAAACTCCCTGATCCAAGAGGCAGCACAGTTTGGTGGAGAGACTCAGGCTGCGAGCGGAGAGACTGGGTTCAAATCCTGCTTTTGGTGATGGACAAGTTATATCCTCTGAGGCTGTTCACTTGCATGTAAAATGAAAATAATAATATAGAGGTGTTATAAGGAAGATCTTGACTCTAAAATATTTGCTTATAATGGAGCAAGTTATTAGATGCAGACTGCAAGCAGTGTTGTGTGTGCTGACTCACCTGATGTTCATGACAATGATCCCTTGGTGGGCATACGGTCACTTCATCAGGTCTGCCCTCCCAACCCGTCAGAAAGCAAGTGTTAGGATCTTGGCAGAGGTAGCACAGAGACTAAGTTAGTTCTAAAAATGGAATGTAAGGCTTGGAACTTTTCCTTTTTTACTTTCCTCTTGTCTTATTCCCATTCTTTCCAGCTTCCTTTACTACTTCATTCTTTTTCTACAGTTCTTCAGTAACGAGCAATGTATTGATGTGTGTATGTACAAAAAGCAAATGTAAAACACTGTAGAAGGTATTCCTGCATTGCTTCCAATGAGTTTTATGATTTTATACCTCTATGAAAAACCAAAATTTCTCCCACTACTGTTTTCTGGTAAATTAAAATTTTAAATTAATTAATTAATTATTATTTTCTTAGACAGAGGGGAAGGAATGGAGAAGGAGAGGGACAGAAACATTAATGTGTAGTTGCCTCTCATGTGCCCCTCACTGGTGATCTGGCCCGCAACCCAGGCGTGTGCCCTGAGTGGGAATCGAACCAGCAACCTGTTTTTTCACAGGCTGGCACTCAATCCACTGAGCCACACCAGCCAGGGCTAAATTTTTTTCCACAACTAAGTTATGATCACTTGAGAGAAATTATTTACTTCTTATAAAGAAACCATGCGTGTAATAGTTGGTTAAAAATACTGACCTGAAACATCAACAGAAGAGAAACTACCTTTAGAGGCATAATAAAATACAATTTAAAAATGTGTGCCACTGTTTAAAAAAATGGAAGGCCTTTGGAGAAAAAAAACTGATAAAGCTTTGGTCACTGTTTAAAAGATGCCTTCAAAACATTTATAAACAGTTTGAATCCATCTGAGTGTGTATTCTACAGAGTAAAAACTGTACTTGATAATCTTGGCTTCTTGGCCATAAAAGGAGAGAAAGAATGTATAATGTACACATGGAAAGTGAGAGAAATCATGGGATCTTACAGTGTCATCCAAAATATAAGCTATAGCAGTCCACAGAGTTTTGTGTGGGGTGATTTGTTATGGCTCTTAAAATAGACTATTTTGGATATAATTAGTTATGCATATACATAACATAAAATTTGTCATTTTAATCCTTTTTAAATATATAATTCACTGGCATTGGATACACTTACAATGTTGTGCAACCATCACCATTATCTATTTCTAGAACTTTTTCATCACCCCAAACAGAAACTCTGCATCCACTAAACAGTAACTCTTCCTCCCCGCAGCGCTCAGTAACCCCCATTCTACTTTCTGTCTCTATGAATTTGCCTAATCTAGGTATCTCATGTAAATGGAATAAAAAAATATTCGTCCTTTTATATTTGGTCTGGCTTATTTCACATAGTATAATGTTTTCAATGTTCATCCCTTATCAAATTTTCCTTCCTTTTAATGGCTTCTATTCTTGAAGGTAGATGAGGGGGCTGCCAGGGACCCTCCTCTCCCCTGCTTCTCTCCTCACCCTCTCAGGGATGGAGACAGGAGTGATGTCGATAGCAGCTGAAACTGAGGAATGAGCAGGTATCAGCAAATGGGGTAGAGGGTGTGGCGAGAAGGAGAAGTGGGGACCCTGCCTGTGAGTTGCAGACCCATGGGGTTGAGGCTCTACAGGAGGCAGGCGAGTAGGAGAGAAACGTGTGAGAAGATGGGACAGCGCAGGAGGTTCTGGGGGATGTGCATATCCTGTCCCTTCTCCCAAGGGCGGCCTCTGTCCTGCTTCACAGCTCAGTTTCTGTGTATTCTTTCTCCTCTTTATCAATTTCATTCTCAATTAATTTTCAGTAGCTAGAGTCTCCTGTACATTTTATAGCCTGAACTAACGTGCTGACTGCATAGAGAACCTCTGTACCCTGGAATGTTGATTCACAATTAAGGCCATTCTGAATGTCCTAATTTCTAACAAAATGTGCAATATCTGCCCAGAGTGAAGGGGACCTTGTGACAAGACCTTGTGTCTGTTTTCAGTCATGTGGAAGAAACAGAACCAAAGCCCAGGAGTTATCAGAGTGTTAGAAATAAAGGAGGAAAAACAATGAGAGAAGAATCACGCCACAGCGGGTTCTCCCAGCACAGACACAAGGCCAGCTGGAGGGGCTCCCAGGCGGGGCCAACCCTGGACACTTGGTTCTGACTTGTCCAAAGGCCTGAAAAGTACATAATCTAACTCTTTTCTCATTTTTTCCACCTGGATGTTGGTTTATATCTGGACGAGATTTCACATATTTGCTCGCCTGACTGATATTATGACAAAGAGATGAGGTCTTTCAGCATGGTCATTTCACACTCTGGGTGCTTCTCGGCTTCCACCTAAAACCAGACAGAAGCTGTCGTAGGGAAGAGGTTTAGTAATCTCTGTTCTCTGTACATCCCTTCCCTCTGCTTCAGACTTTTACTCTTCCTTCTGTTCAGCCACTGTCCCCCAACCTTAATATTCACTTTATGTTAGTGCGTTAAAGAAAAACCTGTCAGTCACAAGGATGAGTGCCTCTCCTTTGATAACTGGGATCTGCTGTGGGGGAGGGCAGTTACTGTCACCCCCCGTTTGACCCATTCTAAACGTTGTGTGTGAAGCCCCTTTTTGGCCATTGGCTCTTGGCATACTTAATTGCTTTGTGGAAAATCTGACCTACTTATCTCCCTGAAATGGTAGAAATAATGCTCACTTAATGTGAGAGAGAATTTTTTTAAGTTATAATTTCTTCTGTGAATTATTAACAGACAATAGTAAAATATTTTCACAAAAGGTTCTATGTGACCTGTGATGTGAATTTGGAGTTAAAAATTATCCAAATTCCATTCCATATTCAGAAAAGAATATCCAGAAACCACACAGATGTAAAAGTTTACATTCCAAAGACACATTTTCCATACAGAGTTAAAAAGATATTTCTGTGAACAGTGTTTTCTTTTCCTAGAGAGAGAGGAAAGCTAGAATGATTAATAATGGCTCTTACTCTCAATTTGCAGAAAGGGAGGGATGGTTAGCATTTGAAAATATTAACCAAGGAAAGAATTATAACTGTTTAGCAGGTTAACATTTGCTTTTTATGGCTGTCACTTATTAAACGTATTACTCTACTTCATTTAGTTCTTACAAGAACCCTTTATATAAAGGTATTAATATTATCTCCACTTTGAAATAAGGAAACTAAGGCACCAGGAGCTAAAGGGCCTAGTGCAAGGTCACAGACCATGAGTGATGTGCCTGGATTTGGGCATGAATGCCCTTGTTCCTAATTTACCTTTCCCTTTTACACATGTGACTTACATGCTTCCACATTCTTGCTGGGAAACTGAAAAATTCATGAAGATGTTGGTTTAGTTTTGGAATAAACTTTATTATTTAATGCAAAAAAGTTATAATTTGAATTTTCAAAGTTTTTCTAAAGCCATACTGTGAAACCTGTTAAAAACCAGTTGAAATTGCACATTCAGCTCTGAGAGGTCTCAGGTGCTATTACTCTAGATGAAAATAAATAAATAAATTGCCAAAAACAAGAGTCAAAGGAAAATAGTGGAACACAGAGATGTATGGACAGAACACTGGTGTCGGGATGAAGCATGAGCCCTGTGGCGAGCAGAAAATGTCAGTGGACTTCTGGTGGGAGGAGAAAAGCCTGGCATTTTCCTGTTTGCCGGTACTTGCTACTTGAATCTTCAAAAGACTTCTTTGAATACCAGTTACTGTTCTGAAGCCCTTTTGCATCCCCAAGTAAATGTTTGCAGCAACCAAGCACGTGCACCTGAGTAAGGTGGAGCCAGGAGAGGGGAGAGTGGAAGGCACTGGCCCGTGGCTGCTGACTTTCCTTCTGGAAACCCGTGAAAGAGACGGAGGCGTGAAAAGGATGAAAACATGGTGCAGCCACACGAGGGCACATATGGCACTCTGGTGAACCCAGGAGTGAGAGATGACTGACTGAACAAATGCCACACGGGCAAAGCAGAGACCTCGACTCTGAGTCGCTGTGTTCTCTGTGGTCTCATCACTGCACCTCAGAGGCAGCTGAGGTGTGGTTGAACAGACCACTCCAAAGTGAGGCAGGACTTCCTTCTGCATCTCCTTGGCTACATTGAGTACCTTTGCAAGCCTCACTTTGCTCCTGGTCAGTAAGGGACCATGATTCCCATTGCCCATCCTGGAAAATGCAAATAGCAAGATACTGTACACACCTCGTGGGATATCCTTCCCTCTTCCCACTGTTTCTCATTGCTCTTCCCGAACCAATGTGCTTGGGGAGGGAGTGATGTCATTGAACAATAGAATCCGAGAATTAAAGGATTGGAAGGGACCTGGGACATCTGCTTTCATCATTTGGCAGATGATGGCTCAGAAGTAGGCATGCTGGCTTGTCAGAGATGAGCAATCTGTCCCAGTGGGGAATGGCCATAGCCACAGAAGGTGCATCAGGGAGGAAGCAGGATAAAAGCTTTCAAGCAGAAGGGACTTCCTCATTAAGCCTCCCTTCCTCTGTCAACTCTGAAACCTTTAGAATCCATTTTGATTGCATAAATAGATTTGCTTACAGCCTGGGGAGGAGCCGTCCTAATAAGTGCTGCCATGAGTTGGAATAAAGAACACCCTTGCCCTTCTGTATTCCTAGGTGAGGTTTCCTAAATTGTTACAACTTGCCCATAAAACTTAGCAATATCTGCATTTTCTTAGACCAGCACTTCATATGTGAAACTGGTTATAGATTTGGTGTCATTTAGAAGACAAAAAACTAGACTGATGTGACAATAACACCACAAAGCACATTTTGCACATAAGAAAAGTGTATCAATGAGCACTACAGCCTTGCATTTTGGCAGGGCCACACCATGGAGTGACACCTAATAGGAACGAACACCTTCATTTTCAGTGAAGTTCTGTCCCGCGAGTCTGGCTCACAGTGCTCCGTCCCCTGCAAGTCAGGAACTGTCAGAGTCTCTGGGGAAGAGAAACAGCTCTCATGTCCATGTGTGTGTTGGAGGTGGGGGCAGCTCCTCAGGATTTCTTTGGTTGGCAGGCTGGTGCTCAATCCACTGAGCCATACCAGCCAGGTGTCCACTCTGCTTTAGCTGTTGAGGGGCTGCAGTGGACACTCATGATCTGGGTGCTTTAACACTGTCTGGGATGTGCTGGCTCACGAACATAATAAGCTAGCAGAAATAGGCATGGTTTGGGGTGTCATGCTTAGCCTGTGTGTTCACAAAAGAAGACAGGATCACAGATGATAAAACTGGCTTCCTTGCTTTTATTCACCTAAACCCAGGGCTGTTTTCATTCTTCCACAGAAAGCCTCTTCTAGCTGAAGTCTTGCCTGGGGCCCTCAGGCCAGGGGGCAGGACTGAGCTGGTGCGGGGAGGGAGCCCCTTCCTCTACTCTGCTCGGTGCCCATCGTTAGCCCAAGACAGTTATTGTGCTTTTGGGCCCAGCTTACCTTCTACTGAAGCATCTTTATTTCCCAGCCCCTGCCACAGTGTTCCAGCAGCTCTCGGCCTCCAGGGGTTTCTCAAGCTATTTGAGCAGGTAGCATCCTGCCCCTTGCCCCACAGCTCAGTTACTGGACTTGCTTAATTGAGTCATCTGCAGTTCCCTGAATGGTGGTGGAGGCTATTGGACAGTTGAGAGAGCTTCTGCTCCGTAGGAATCGTGAAACCATGGGCAAGCATCCCCACTTTCCCCTTAAATCACTTCGAGTGTGCCTGGTTACTGAAGTTGGTAATCTAAGTTGCCACGACTTGGAGAGAATTGTTGAAGATTTATCCAAGGGACGGGAATGGCTTTATGCAAAGTGCTAACCAGTGATGCTTTTGAGATTTCAGAGCATTTTGGTGGATGATTAATGGAACTGAGTGGTGGCTTCAGGTAATGGGGCTCTTAGCAGACACGGATCAGCAAGTTGGCCTCTGCCTGGCAGGGGAGCCTCTTCTGGAGGAAGCAATCAGCCTGGTGATTACAATCTCGGATCCATTTGCTGTCCCCAAATGTCCATTAGACCCTTCTTTGTCCCTGTTGGAAGATGTATCTGATGATCCCCAGCAGCACAGAGCTACTCCTGCCATGGGGTTAACCCTCCAGTTCAGTTTCCTGTTCATTTCCGCCTTGTGTGAGGGCCCAGGGTCAGTCCCGTCCACCGCTTCCAGGGGAGGCCAGGCAGAGGCAGCACCGTGTTAGGGTTAGTGGGGACATTTGCATTAGGGTCAATTCTGTCCATAAAATATAACATCTTTTTTGATTTGAAAAAACTAATGTATGTTAATTTTGACTATTTCAGAGAAATGCAAAAAGTCTATAAAGAGAAACATGAAGTTACCTGTAATTCTACTGCTTATTGACAAGACCTCTTACATTTTAGTGTATTTGCTTCCAAACATTTCAAAGACAAAAATATCTAATCTTGGAAAGATTATATTTACATCTTTTATCTTGCATTTCAAAGATTGGCATTTAATAAAAAACTTCTCATGTCATTTAAAATTTTCAGTAATCATAGTTTTTAATGGCTATACAGCATTATATCAACTGTTACTGTGCAGTCAGAAACATTATGTGCATGATGTTATTCTTTCCAACACTATGACCATTTTCAAATACAGTGAAGCTTAAAGAATTTTGTAACAAATACCTGTATATTCATCACCTACATTCTACATTTTACCACACTCGATTTATCACATATCTTTTATCCATCCACCTCTCTATTAACCCATCTTCACATTTTCCTCTACACATTAACTAGAGCTTAATTTTTA